>VWPV01028719.1:0-21542 GCA_013389885.1 Geococcyx californianus | reverse complement strand
CTTCCTCCCCTCTTCCTCCCCTCGAGTGTTACCCCTTTTATCAAATGAAATCCAAAGGGGTTATGTGGGTCTGTAGGGGCTGGGATGGTATTTCTCTGTTCATTTACATTCCATCCCGCGCACGTATTATCTCGGTACTACACCCGAAAATGATGTGTTTCTTTTAGGGTGAGGGAAGAGGCAGGTGGTAAAGGTAGCGTGTCTTTAGCTTGGATGGGTATTTAGCCACCTCTTGGGCACCACAAATGGTCTTGCCTTATCAGGTTTCAACACATTGCGTGGTCAAATGGTTGGAGTTCGCTTCCCCAGCTACAGGGTCAGAGATGTGTGTCCACCCAAGGAGCTCCTATGCCTCCCGGCCTCAGAGAGGCAAATAATGGACTGATGGCAACTGCTCTTACCTTTGTGCAAAGTAAAGGAATTAAAACCTGTTGGGAGAGCGGGAGGTAGCAGAATCCTAACGCCCTTGGAAACAAGCAGACTAACCTTGTCATCAGTTTGAAACAGAATATTTACCCTTCGTTGGGAAGCAGTGCATCATTTGTAGCTGCCTTTGCAGGTTAAGTTTCAGTTAGCTTTAACTTGCTTCCTCTAAAGCTTCTCCTTTCTTGGGGTGAGGCTAAGATAGTTAAGGTCAGGGTTTAGGTTAGCTTTAACGTGCTTTTCCTCTAATCTGTGCACAGTGTATATTGCGTAGGTCACTTGGGTATATGATTAGAAATGGTGGATTGATTAACATAACTGATTTTAACTGTCATTTAATTAATAGAGTTAACTTTGGTTTGTATTTGTACTGGTTAAAAGATGTTAGTTTGCAACTACATGTAGTTTCTCTTGTGAAAGAAGCGGTTATATTCTAGCAGTAGAAGTATACCTTACTTATACCTGTTTAGGGTTTAGGACAACCTAAATACACATTTATCTCATGAATTAGAGGTAGATATTTAGCTAAGCTTGACACAAGTAAAATATCAAGGTGTTTAGGATTATGGCGGAAATGCAGTTAAAGTATATGAAATAAATTGAAAAATGGTTTTCCTTTTAAACCAAGGAAATCTATTCAATAAAAGTTTGCCTAGTCTGTGACTCAGCACCCACTGGTTTTGTCAATGGTACCCTTAACAGGTTTATCACTAGAAGGTTTTGTTAATTTACTTTAGTCTTACTTATAGATGGAGGAGGAAAAAAAAAAAGTGCTTACTTTGAATTTGGAGAGGGTTTGGAGCTTGCTTTTAAATTTCTGAAGGAACAATTCATTGATTAACACTGACAGTTGTTCTCTGTACATGCTAGAGAGTAATGCTGAGAAATGCTTGTCCCTGCTGCTTAGCCACTGATCTGTCACATGTGCCTCATTTCTTCAAAGCTGTAGTAATAAACTTGTGCTACTTACTTTTTAATTTAATTTTGCTGTAGTGTCCTCATATAACATGCTTGAGTTATTATTATCAGCTTTTAAAACAAATAATATTTATCCACAATAACTATTTTTAGAACTTATACAATTTTAAGCCGTAAGTAATTGTAAATTATTTAAGAAGGAAGCTTCTTTTAAATATTTCGGCTTTAAGCATAAAAATTAAATGCTGTTTACCTGAAATTTGTGTTACTGACAGCTTTTAATTTTTTTAACATTTTAATAATTGATACTTGCAGATTTTTCTTTCCCTTCTCATATGCCAGTTGAGAGTTTTGCTTTTCTATAATAGGATAGCTACTATGTGTGCAATCACTGCCCCAGATACTGCATCTTACCGGCAAGTGTCTGTCTTCTGGAAATCTTTTTTTCTTGAAATTGCAATTTGGGAACCCTGGAAGACAATTCAAAATGAGCCACATTCAGCAGCAGGCACAAGCTGGAGCATTGCAAGTTCTAATTAGGTATAAGGACAAGAAAATTACCATAAAGGTGGGAAAATATGGAACAAGGGTCCAGATAGGTTGTAGGATCTCCTTCCTTGGAGGTGGTCAAGGTTTGCCTTGACTCAGAGCTGAGTTGGTAGACTTGTTGGTGCACGTAACACTCGTGTATGTGTACGTAGGAACAGGAGTTTTGACTGAAATTGACATGCAGATGTCATCTCTTACAGGTTTGTAGCTGGATGGTTTAAATAAAGGGGTTTCTTTGTGCTTCATGTGACCTGTTGGGTAGGCAAACCGAGAGTCTGTAGAACTTAGAGTTTGAATAAATCTGAACGTTAGCCATTGAATGACTGAAAAGGTGTACTTTTCCAGGCTGAGGAAGAAGTTTCCTGCATTGAATTTGTGGGAAAGGTAGAGGGAGAGGCTTAGAGGTGACTGATATTTTGAAGATGAAATTCATTCCAGGCTGTTCCAAACTGGAACTGTTAAGGTGCACTCCTTGTTAGACCTTCCCCGTGGATGTCCTGGGTATGTGGGGGTTTTGTGCTGATGTGGTCAATCCATTCTAGTGGGGCACTGAAGAGAACAAGGTCTGGTGGAGGCTGTAAACATGATGCCAGATTTTACACTGTGGGGGAGAAAATAAATAGTTATTTAACCATTGAAAAGAAGAATGTAGGAAATATAACTAGGAATACAGAAATATGACTAGAAACAGCTCACATTTAATAGGAACAGTAATTTCTTCAGCTTTCTAAACAGATTTACTAAGGTCTGTCTAAAATCCCAGCCTGACTTGAGCTCTAGCCCTCTGTTGCTTTCTAAGAAGATCCCATTTTGGAATATATCTGGCCTTTTTTAGTCCTATTGAGGAAGGAAGGGTGAAGGAAAAGAAGTTGGAATACTTTAAAGTCTGTTGAATTAATAGTCAACAGCTTTTTAAATTTTCAGTGTTTTCATATCAGTCATGGGCAGACACAACCTTTTTTCTTGCTTAGGAGCCCATCTTGTATTTAAAATACATTATAATAAATTAAATATATAAACATTTTTTTCTTCTTTCCCTATAGACTGTCTCAAATGTAGAAATTCTTCTACATGGAAGAGGTAAATGGTGAAATCAAATTTCATTTTGATGCGTAGTTGTTTTCTGAAAGGAAGTTGAAATGAGAGGAGTTCAAATCTAAATTAAGAGGTCTTCAGTTTTGGAGCCCTTTAATGGAGTGTGTCAAGTGAGCTGACACTCGCCTCACATTTTTAACGGTGAAAGGTAAATAATCATAACAAAAGGTTAGTAGAGGGCACTGTTTTATTTTTTTTTCCTGCAGAAATAGGCCTGCAGTGCAAATGAGTGAAGATGTTACCGTGCTTCAATCTTAAGTAAGAGCTTGAGCTTCAATTTGAGAAGATGCTAGCTAGAAGAACAGGGTCAAGACCTGGCAGAGAAATGAGAGTATGTGTATTTGTTTGGTGGTGTTTCATGCACCCAGTGCCCTTGGTCTCTTTTTTAAAGCAAGTAATCTACTTCATGGGTGCCTTGGTTTCCAAAATTATACTTATTTTGCAGAAGGAAATTAATGCATGCACTAAGACTGCTATTCCTGGACAGAGTTCTAGTAGTTCAGTATCTCAGACTCCTGCAACATGCCTGATTTTTCTCTTTAGAAACTTTAGAAGACTGAACATGCCTAAATTAGATTATTAAAAAAGGGGCAGTGGTAATTTATATTTGAATGCATGAAAATAAAAGAACGGCCAAAACTGTCTACATAACTTCTTTTGGAAATTATGTCTTCACTTGCCAGAATATGACTTGTGCCATTTTTTTTAGTTGCATGTAAAATGTGGTTTATAACATAAGCATATATTTGACCATCAACAATGAGCTGTGTCTAAATTGTTTGCTGTCTTCTGTGGGTGAGAGGTAGGGTCAGGTGACTGCTGTCAGAGGATTCATCGCCCAGGAATTCACTCTGTAAGGGTGGAATGAAAAAACTGTAGTGGTGAAACGAAATATGCCTGATGCCTCGGATTTTTTCCGGAGATTATTTTTAACATAAACTCTTGATTTACCGTGTTAAGAATGAGGAAGGTTTAGGTGTTGCTATTTGAGAGGAAAAAATAACATTGTAGAAAGATAGTTTTTTTGGAAACTAATCTGAACTCAAAGGCTTAAGCAGAGTTGTTTCCAGTGCAGTTTTCACATTTAACTTGGTAAGCTGAATCCTGTCTATTCTAGAAAGAGTCGGTGTAAGTTAAAATATACAAGTTGTGGAAGTATTTTTAGATGACCTTGTAGCATATCATCTGGGGTAATAACCTGCTACTTTGACCTTTTTCCCCGCCCCCTTTCTTCTACCAAGTCGACAAGATTATCAGGCAGTTTCCTCAAAGTATGTGCTGGAGAAACATGACAGTAAAAATTGAAGCAAGTCATTGCAGGCAGATGAGCTGCTGTTCTTACTGTGACTAGATGTATGGTTCTGGTGTTCTTTGGGAGCAATCCTGACTTCTGAAGTGGTTTGATCTAGTTCCCAAATGCTGTTTTAATCGGAGAAAAATTGTCTGCTACATATTGATAAAAATGCACTGATTTATATGGAGACCTGTGTGAGAGGTGTTACAGGTCTCCACATACCTTACCCACGACTTTAGAAGTTTCCCTTCTGATGTTCCTTGCCCTAAGTTCACATCTAATGTGTTTCCTTTATTGTGTTTTAATGAAAATAAATGGGGCCCTGGAACCTTAAGTTTGGTTGAAGTCCAACAGGTGTTAATAGCTGTGATGAACCCAGGTGCTCTGCTTCTTCAGCAGATACACTGTGGACCGTAAATCTCTACATCATACACCGCAGGTTTTAATGGACATTGCATATGGAATATTTGAGTGTACGTGCTTACAGAAGGTCACTCATCTTTGTTTTTTCTTAAAGAATGTGTTTCTGGAATGAATAATTCCTATCAGAAGCATCTTATTATGGGTGGTTTACACCTACAGCTTACATATAAATAACATAAGTAACTTAGTAGCTAGGTCTTCATCAGTTCTATTTGAGAGTCTTGAAGTGACTGGTTTTTCTGCAGAAAACTTCTAAACTCTGTTAAACACTAGTGGACAGTTATTTTATCTGTTTAAAAAGCTCTTAAATTTTCACACTAGCAATTGGGGACCAAAGTTGGAGCTCTGGATATGCTGGAACTGTGGTTTTTGGCGGGTTTTGACACATCTTCTGTTCTGAAATGAAATGCATTTTATTTTCAGCTCAAGCTTGCGCAGATGTTCTGGCATTAGCCAAAGAAGCTAGAAAGCGAAATCTTGGTCCTCTTCATCCTTCCTTTAATGTGATAAAGATAATAAGAGATGGACTGATGAGAAATCTTCCAGAAAATGCTCACCAGTTGTCATCAGGCAGACTGTGCATTTCACTAACCAGAGTATCAGATGGTAAAAATATATTGATATCTAATTTTAACTCTAAAGAAGAAGTTGTCCAGGTATGTTTATTTTCGGCAACTTTTAAAAGTTTGTCCTCTTTAAGTCCATTTAATGTCATACATTAGATTTCCATTTTAAACATTTTAGGATATTGTGACTTTGAATTCACTGTTAAAATACCATCAAACTTCATTATGCTAAATTCACTTAACTAGTTTTCCTAGTCGATGTATCTGTGAACTGTTTTAGTGAGGAGATGTGAGAGATCAGCCTTGAAAAGGAGAAATGCCTCTTAAAGTGCAGTGTATCTAATGAAACTATATCCTTTATGAATAAGAAGTTTTAAGATCATTCTTATTGAAGTGGTGATCAAGAAACAGTCAAAATAGCTTTTAAAAATTCTTAATTTCAGTTACAAAGCTATTCTGATGTGATCCCACAAATGTTGATATTTGTGTCCCCAATTATTTTGGTTACTCAGAAAATGTATTGCTTGAGTGAATGATCCTGTACTGTTTCTTGCTAATAAGCATTTTTAGAAATGGTCTGCTAGTAAGTATTATTGGTTTTTTAGATGTAATATGGTTACATTCTGAAGAAATGTGGAATACAGTCATATTGTTTAAAACAATGCTTGATAATACCTTTCCCCACCCCTCATTTTTATCCAAGTATACTTGCTAGGTTGCTTCCTAAGTTGAATTTTACAAACATCTAAAGAGATAAAGATAAATTATTATTATTTCAATAACAGAACAGTTGCCATTTCATTTATATGGTCTTATTTTCCTACAGGCTTTAATCTGTAGTTCATTTGTCCCTATTTATTGTGGCTTAATTCCACCGTCATTCAGAGGTGTGGTAAGTATTAAGACTAGAAATAAATCTAGGTATTCTGAAAATATTAAGAGACAATGTATGTCTTTTCACTTATCCTACTGTAAAATGAATCCATTCATCGTAGCTTCTGGTACTGCAGCTGTACGTTACAACTCGTCAAAGGAGCAAAGCTAACACTAATTGTTACGTGTATTTCTACTCCATCTCACAAAATTCAGAGGAACACATGTGCTTGCTCTCATGCTTGCTGATGCAGTCATTAAATGGGAGCATTCTAAGCTAGCAAGTATTTAACTTAATAACAGATATTTGTTGGAGAGGGATGCTTGTTCTGCTGCACAGATTTATTGGAAGAGTCACTTGTTTAAAACAAAAGAATCCTCTAAGGTAGTTCATTGTATATCTTTATGTTCTTGCTTTAAAACTGGATTAAAGTGAAGTGTTCAGTTTAGATATAAATAAAGCTTTTTAACGTCTTCTGTCATTTGTATTCAATGTAAGAGGTTTTTTTTTCAAAGGTGAAGTGTCAGTATATTGGCCTGTTCTATTACTTCACAGTAATACAAAACCTCTTTACTTCATGGCTGTGCTGGATTTTCTAAAAATCCCCCATCAAAGGGGGTAACAACTGCAGAAAAATTAGGGGAGTTTGTTTAGGTGTTTTGGTTAACGGCTCTGGGAGCAGACATGCACTTACAAGCAAGGCTCACTCATGGCTTTTTGTATAGCATTGTTTTAACTTGTATTTGCTTTCCTTCCAACCTGGGTGCTCCTTATGCAAGGAGAGGGGGAGAATATTGAAAGAAAACTCAAAAAGCCTTCAGCAAGGCTTGATTACAGACTTCTCTAAAGGCAATCTAAAGTGCTAAAAGGTCAAGGATAGACATGAAATGTATTTTCTTTTTCATGCTGAAACTTAAGCTAAATTGATTAGAACTGTATGGGGAGGGTGTCTTTATCTGTACCTCTAAACCTTGTATGTCTCCTTAAACTCTTCCAGATTAAAGGTGTTATGAAAACAGGACGTTGGACTGAATCCAAGGTTTAGGTGGATCCAGGCTAATCTGGCTATTCAGTTCTTGTCACAGGACAACAACGTTATTTTAAAAGGCTTAGTTCTGAGTACAAAAACATAAAACATATATTTGGTTTTATTTTGAGGGAAGGAAGGAATCTTAGTACCCTTTTGATCTTTGCAATTATTTATTTTTGCTGTCATTTGAGGAAGAGGAGACTGCGGCACTACTTTTTTCTGCATGTTGTGTAGGATTATGATCTTTAAAATGGGCTTGCTCTTTCTTAAACACACAGAAAAATCCCAAATAGAATACTCTTAGGCTACCTATGGAACTATAGAATCATCTGATTTGAAAAGACCTCTAAGATTGAGTCCAGTCGTACCTGTCCCCTTACTAAACCATGTCCTTAAACTCATCTACCCATCTTTTAAACACCTCCAGGGATGGTGACTCCATCTCCCTTGGAAGTTGTGCCAATCCCTGACCATCTTTTCNACAGGGGCACAATCCCCTCCCTGCTCCTGCTGGCCACGCTGGGGCTGACACAGGCCAAGGTGCCACTGGCCCTCTTGGCCACCTGGACCACTGCTGACTTGTGTTCAGCCGCTGTCAACCAACACCCCCAGGTCCTTCTCTGCCAGGCAGCTCTCCAGCCACTCCTCCCCAAGCCTGTAACGCCGCACGGGGTTGTTGTGACCCAGATGGAGGACTCTGCCCTTGGCCTTGTGGAACCTCATCCCGTTGGTCTCAGCCCATCGATCCAGCCTGTCCAGATCCCTCTGCAGAGCCTCCCTTCCTTCAAGCAGATCCACACTGGCACCCAGCTTGGTGTCATCCGCAAACTTGCTGAGGGTGCACTCGATGCCTTCACCGACATTGATAAAGATGTTGAACAGGACTGGACCCAGCACTGAACCCTGGGGAACCCACTCGTGACTGGTTTCCAACTGGATTTAATTCCATTTACCACCACCCTTTGGGCCTGGCCATTCAGCCAGTTCTTTACTCAGCAGAGGGTGTGCCCATCTAGGCCAAGGGCAGCCAGTTTCCCAAGCAGAATGCTGTAAGAAATGGTGTCAAAGGCTTTACCAAAGTCCAGGTACACCACATTAAATGGATAACCTTGTCATGGAAGGAATGTAGGTAGCGGTTTGGGTTTTTTGCTTTGGTGTTAGAGAACAAAGCATGCTACTCAAAATGTTTAGCCAGGGAGCATAGATAGAGACTGCTCTGTTAGTCTTAAATGCTATTTCAGTCTTGCATGGGAAGTCTGCTAGTTAGGAATTTTCAGACTTCTTTTTTTCTGTTAATTTTTATAGCGCTATGTGGATGGAGGTATCAGTGACAACTTACCTCACTATGAATCCAAGAATACCATCACAGTTTCGCCTTTTGCTGGGGAGTGTGATATCTGTCCAAAGGGGAATTCTGCCAACTTCCATGAAATGAACGTGACCAACACCAGCATTCAGCTCAGTTTGGGAAACCTTTATCGTTTAACTCAAGCACTCTTTCCACCAGAACCTAAGGTAAGTCACTGCCTTCATGTAGATACCCAAACATCTTTCCGTGTAGAAGCGTTACTTCAGCAGAAAGCTCCAGTGATCTTGGCACTTGACCTAGTTACATAAACTTTGCTGGTGACATTTCTCATTTCTATCATTTTCAGTTTGTCTTCATTCTCGTTATTTTTGGACTCTCTCAGACTAAAAATGCATGTCCTGCTATTGGCTTTCAATATTTACTTGGGAATTAGCAGAGGATTCAATCACAAAATCAATATTAGTAAATTAATAACTGTCAGTTTGTAGTCCTTTCACATTTACCTGCAAACCAGGTGCTTCAGAACTTAGCAGAAGCTCTAAAACTTCATGTAATGTTCTCAGTACTTCATGCAGGCAAGTTGCCTTTAAACTTTGCTATGTGCTGTTAATTGCACATCTGATGAAGTAAATACTCTTGAATTACAGTTCTGGAAGCAGAAAAAATGAAGACACTTTGCCAGTTGGCTTGGGATATACCTACAGAGAAGTAATGTTCCTGATAGTTACAGTTATATTTTTTTTCATTGAGGGCTTTTTGAGCACTAGAAGAAAATGTGAAATTCTATTTATGTAGGCTTTAATTTTTTTTATTTTTTTTTGTCTAGGACTACTGTGTAGGTGAGCTGGTGTGGCATCTGGTGAAAGATGTTTTCACATGGAAGACTAAGTCTGAGCTTGAGCATGAGAATTGCACAGCTGACTTTTCATAGTTTTGGGAAATGGAAAGCACTGGGAGGGAAGAGGGGAACTGGCAGACTCCAAGCTACCTTGTTTCATTTTTGCTTGCATCTGGTGAAAGGCCAGTCAAAGAAACAAAAGGGGGGGACATTCTTGCAAACTGTTAGAATGCTGTCTTTTTAGGTAAATAATTCAGTGCATGTGTAGTAGCTGAAAGAGAAGTTCATGTATGCATGAAAGTGTATGCATCATCACAGTAGGAATCTGTTCCGTTATAGCAATTGTTAATGTAAGTTTCTCCTGCAAGAATGGAGGGTGAATGGAAGTGGCTTTTCATTCTGCAAACTTTTAATCTTACATTGAATCTTTTTTTATTTGTCTGACTCATTTCCCTGTGCTTGCAGGTACTAGGAGAGATCTGTGAGCAAGGATATTCAGATGCTCTTAAATTTTTGAAGGAGAATGGTATGTTGCACTTGTGTAGGTTTATTGATGATGTGGTCTTAACCTGAACTAAAAAAAAAAATGGGATGAGGTAATTGTATGTAGCTAAGGAGGGGCTGAGTCTTTGAGATTTTTGAAGGGATCATAAGTTTAGTTCTCATTTTGAACTTCACTTGATACAAATCATGTAGTAATTATTCACCTGAGGTAAGCTGTGGTGCCGCACAGGAACTGAACTTTCAGATTTTTGTCAAATTTGTGTGGAGTCAATATTAAGGTATTGTTAAGTGAAATTACCAAATAATTCCAGTTCTAGGGAAACCGTATTGTCAGTTTCTTATGTTAATTGTAAAGGCTAGGAACAGGCTACTGTTTGCTGCTCTTGTGAAACCTGTGTCATCTTACCACCTCCTTCTGCTATCACCCAAGTGAATTTCTATATAAAGGCTTATAGTCCAAAACTGGGAGCTGCCAACAACCCTTTAAACCCAGTAACAGGCAAATCACTAGTTGTATCCTGGAAGACTTCACAGTATCACAGTATTGTAAGGTTGGAAGAGACCTTTGAGATCGAGTCCAACCTATGGCCCAACACCTACACCTACTACCTACACCTACTTGTCAGCTACACCATGGCACTAACTGCCTCATCCAAATTCTCTTCGAACACCTCCAGGTGTTTCCTTCAGAAGGAAACAACTTGTAATGTATCACTTGTTAACACAGATAAGCTTAGGAATAAGAATTGAAAGTTGCTCTGCTCTGCTCCTAGAATTCTAGTAACATTTTATATTAATAAATGTTATTACTCTGCACACTTTGAGACAAACAAGTTAAAACCAGTCACTTTATATTAGCATACTGTTAACCATGTGTTAAATATACCTTGCCCCTGTAGTCGTTGGATGCAGAAGCAAACTGGCACTGAGTCAGATTAGAAGAATGGAAACCGAAATGTGATGGTCACAGTATTACAGATAGTACCATCTGCAATATTGTAATGCAGTCACAGATTGATATGCTCACTGCTTATCCTCTGTTATAACTAAACATTAAATATTCAAGTTTTCTTGGAACAATTTTCTTCCCTGTTAAAGAGTGTCACAGTTCTGCTTAAAAGTTCTATTTTCTAGTAATAATATAAAGCAGGGCGCTCTCACTAAGTATTTAATACCTTTAACCAGGTGATCGAAAGTACCAGCTATACAGAATGTCTATAATTTGTGGTTGCCTGTGCTAAGACAGTTCCTGTTTTTTCTGTTGCTGTACAGCATCCACAAGTCTTCTGTGTGCCTGTTTATATCTGATATTCCTTGCAGCTCTTCACTGGGGCTTTTCCTCCACATCCTATGTCTATTGCACTATTGTCCTCCTTTTCCACTGATTCTGTCATCGCCTTTGATTTATTCTGTCATGGGTTTTCTGTCTTCAAGCTTAATTAGTGATAATTATAACCTTTACAAACTCATTCATTATGCATGTCCTTTCCTGTGAAGTTATTTCAACTGTAGGTGTTATTTTTTTCCACCCATCTGTAACACTTCAGGTAACTTTTTACTAAATTCACTGTATATTCTTCAGCCATTTGTGTTTTTGGGAGTAACTAGAATACAGACTGTGGGTATGGAATCTAGTCAAATTTGGTAGTCTTTATAAAATAAACTTTATATTGATTTTCTGGATACTTAGTATAAATACCCTTCTTGTATTTTTCACTTTGTGCTCATTATCCAGTGCTTGTTTATAAGGTCATTATCAGTGCTATTTCTTAATTGACACCAGTTTTGCAAGGCAACCAATATTGATACAGGTCTGTATTTGGATATCTTAAAACAAAAGTGTACACTATTTGCTTTCCTCCTTCACCCTGTTGTAGTATTGCCTCAAAGTACTCATGAGATACCTGCCAGATCAGATTTCCCAAATGTCTGATGTGGTTTAGGTGTTTTCTTTCAAATTAATATTAATTCTGTTTTCCTTCTCTTTAAATCATTTGCTTTCTTGCTGGAAAGCAACATTGGTAAATGACTGCAGTGGAATTTCAGTTTATTGTTCACTTTTTCCTTTTCTTTGGAATCTATTTTAAAGAAAGACCTAAGCTGGCAAAAGAGTATTCATCAGTGTGATTAAGCATTTGTGGGATTGTAAAAGCAAGTGTATTTGACATAGAGTAGATAATGTTCCCTCGGGATAGGACTTTGTACAGATACACAGGCTACAGGTGACTCTTAAAGACCTGTGGATCAAGTCTAAGTGGAAGCTTTTGACTCTTTCAGGTATTCTGAAGGACTCAATTTATATCCACTTGTCCTTCACAAAAAGAAATCCTCATGAGGCTGCAGAACAAATTGATCATTTGAAGAAAAAAAAATTGACAGAAAATAACCAAGTAGACACTTTGAAAATAGAGGTACTTAATGACCAACTAAAGGAAAATCCATGGCCTTTGGAGAAGAGCATTTTTGAGAGTCTACCTCCTAGGCTTCGCAAAGGTATGTTCTTCAGACTCTTTCCTGTAACTTTGGATGGCAAACTTTGATTTCTTTCTCTGCTCTGCTCACTTTTATAATTCAAATAAGATGCTTTTTATTTATTCTTGTTATACTGGAGACTAGCTCAACCCAGAATGTTCTTTGAATACTTATTAAATGTGAACAGGTACATTTTGATTTAACAAGAGATAAATTAAAGCAAGAGGAAGGAACTACTTTCAAGACTGCGGAGTCATTAATTGAATTATCATTTGGTTTTGGATAAACTTTGTATATGCACAGTACTTTCGTAAGCTTATATTTTACACCGAAGTTGAATCTCAAATCCAAACACTGCTTATCCCCATCTTATTTTTATAACAGACCTCTGTAGTTTTCCTGGCCTTCCTGTCTTTTAATAAGCTGATAATAAACCAAACCCACTTCTGATATTTCTTTAATCTTTTACTTAGTATTTTGTGAATGCTAGCTGGTATTTTCAAGATCTGAAATTTGTGATCCCAATGACCTAGGAGAACAAAGTGTGATATTTCTTAAAACTATATATAACAACTGGAATATGTGGAACCCAGAATGCCAATAAGCTCCATAGAGTTGTAGAGTCTCTAACAAAACAGGAATGATACTTAAAACACATAAGTATTTGAGAGCTGAACTTTATATTCTCTTATTATAAATTCTTAGACTTATTGCTCAAAATTTGTGGGTGATACCTTAAGTCCCTGTGGTATGAGTCTGTGTTTCCCATATTTTAAGATTTATGGTTAGAGTGTCTTGAGATTACTTCTTTCATTTTCTTTCTGAGCCTTATTCAGTAACACTTGATAACGTTGACTGATTACTAAACTTTGAGCAAATTATTTAAACTGCTTTCAAATAGTCTAACACACGTTTCAAAAATAATTATTCTTAAGCACTGCAGGAAGCTTGTAAAGAACAGAATGGATTCTACGCTCAGTTTTCTAAACTCTTCCCAATACGGGTGTTATCCTATCTGATGCTACCATATACACTACCAGTGGAGTCTGCTTACTCTGTTGCTTTACGGTAAGGAACTTTTCATGAACCCTACTGTACTTCTGGAAATTTAATCCATTGAGAGCTTTTGCAGTGTTGTAGGCATTCTGGTATTCTAGAATCAAGTGGTAACTGTCCAGAAAACATTTTCTACCTACATAATGCATCCTCCTAGAGCCTCTATAGTCTAAGGCTAGATAAATAAACATTAAGAAACTTCCTAAACGACTTATTGTTACTACTAGTAGCTGTCTTATAACTGCTCAAAAGAAACACCCTAAATTTTGCTTTGCAGTAGCACATTATTTATTAGTACTATATTCTGCAGTGACATTTGAACTCTATCCAGATAGTGCTGGTGCTTTAGCTTCTTTCTGAAGTCAGAATTGAAATCCAATGTTTATTCACCATATAAATTTTCTTATCAGGTTTGTTTAGATTGACTAAAAGTTGTGGTTTTTAAACAGCACTTAATTTTATAATTTTTTTCCATTCTTGTAAAGGAAGAATTATACTAAATTAATGCACTGTGAACCCTAATCTCTGTGCTTGCCTAACAAATTCCAGTTCTTGAGAAGCAGATGTCATTCCTGTATTTAGAAAATACTTGAAAAATCAAACGTTCTGTAAATTGAACTACATAGAACTCCATTAAAATATTCTGTTTCGGTGCAATTAAGATGGGGCTTCTGTGCCTTTTTTTGATGATTAGGGAGGAAGCAACTTTCAACAGAATTCATGGCTTCCCCCTCTTCTCCCCCTCTGTAACTGATTTCTATTATAAGCATCATAAAGTAAAAAATACGTTTGTGACATTGTTTCTGCCTCCTATTTGTTCTTCCATTGTGCGTTTCTTCCTTCTGGTTCCACCTAACTTCAGTCTTCCTACCACACAGAAAGAGGTTTTCGAGATAGCAATATTTCACAGGCTTCCTAAAAGTCTGTCACAGGGTGTGCAGTGCACATAGTGGTCAGCCACTCAGCATAGATCAGAGGTGCTCTGTGCTGCTTTTTTCTTAGCTTGCAGTAAAGAGGTAAGTGGACTAGATGGCGAGTTTAGGGGAGGTTCAGAAGAACTGCAGATGGTGGGGGAGTCAACTTGGGGAGAATGAAAGCTGTGTGATTTTGTTGGATGTTGGTCATATACATAGAACACAGATTATATCTACTGCTTACAATCATATTTTGGTTTTGATTGTAGGTTAGTAAACTGGTTTCCTGACATGCCTGCTGATGTCCGATGGATGCAAGAACAGCTTTGTCGGATTGCTGGTGCAGTTTATTCCCAAGCTAAAAGCAAGCTGTTCTGTACATCCAGGTAAACTGGAGTCCTGCCACATGAAAATCATGTGGTTTTAGAAATTCTTTTTTTTTTTTTTTGTCAGAACTTCAAGTACTTCAGTTTTCTCTCTTAAAACAGGATTAATAATATTCTCAAAGGTACACAAAACAGTTCTGTTTCTAATCCTTAGCTTTCTTAATTATCTTTTCTGGAGCTTCTTGTTTGTAACAGATCAATGGCTGCTATGTATTGCAGATGTGCTCCATGTTGGTAGGCTGTTGCTTTTGGGAGGGTAATGGAGCAGGCATTAGATTGTGAACAGAGACCTTGTTTCTGCTCTACTCTATAGTAGCTGGGGCAATCAGGAAGAAAAGAGGAGGAAAAGGTTGATCGAGATGTTTTAAATTAGATGTGGCAGGTAAGAACTGGAACACATTGGGAGAAAGACTAAATTTTTAGGAGTCTGGACAGAGGAGGTTATAAGAGTTTAAAAAAAATGGATGAATATCCATTTGTACAGCAACAACCACAAAACTGTGGCTGAAATGCAAAGAGTAAATTTTTGTTACCTGACCAACCAGAGAATCTCATAAGCAGCACCCAGAGGTACACAAAGGGAGATGCAGGCACAGTGGAGCTCAGTCCTTGCTAGAGGACTGCCGAACCAGATGGTTTCAACTGATTTTCAGGAGTCTGTGCAGATGTAATTTCCCACTGTGCTTTGAATTTTCCCACAGCAGAAATCTCAAGCATGTTCACTAGGGTGCTTCTAAGTCTATCAGAGACCTATGTTACCTGAACACAGGTGTTCTACATGTCAAACACACAATGACAGACAGCAATTAGAATATGTGTATTTTTTTACACCTCAGCTGCAAATCACTTGAGTGTGTTTACAGTTCTCACAATCTTCCATTATTTTCCCATAAATATAAAGGGGCAGTCTTGTAAGATAGCTGGGAAGAATTAAAATAAGACAATTTTTTAGGAACCTCTAGTTCTGTAGAAGAGAAACTGTACTCTGAGCTGCTTGTAGCTAGGTTCATTGTGCTTCTCGTACCAAGCTGGTGAGACGTTTAGGCTTTTGGAGTTTTTAATTCTGTCAGTCTTGGTAGCACTACATGTATGAAGGAATCGGTGACAACGGTATGAATCTAAGAATACTTTTACCATTTCACCTTTTTCTGGGGAGTGTAGTAGTTGCCAATGGGACTCTGCAAATTTCACAATAAGAAAATTTTATTCAGCTTAGTTTTTCATGTTAAAAAATGGACTTGCTGCTGAAATAGTGACTTGCATAGCCATGTCAGAGTACGGCTATAAGCAGAGAAATAAAGGCTCTTTCAGAGGCACAGATAACTATAAATACAAAATCTCTTAAGGTTTGATTTGAAGAAGCAGAATGGGTTAGATCTATTTTACAATAATCTTTCTGATGATTTTCTCAACTGGAGTTGCCGGGTAGAAGGTGGAAGAAAGGGGAGAGTAATTAGTCTAACAAGCTATTAGGACTAAAGAGAATTCTTAAATGCTTCATAGAAGCTTCTAAGAGATAGTGGTAGCACTGGAAACTCTGATCTGCAGCAGTTATTTGAATTAGACTGTGGCCATGTTCTATATACTGCATATTTTAAAATTAAATAAAACAAAAAATATCTTTTCATTTGAGCCGAGAGTTCTTGAACTTTTGTCTTTCTGTTTTTAGTAATGAAGTTCGATAAGGAGGAAGATCAAAGATGCTCTTTTTTTGCCTTGACAATGCTGTGCACTGAACCACCTGAAACACAGATTTGCTATGTCTGTCTGAAAAGAACTGCTTGATTCCTACTTCCTTATAAGAAGCTTTGCCAGGTTCTGGATTGCCATCATGAAAGATCTACTTCATACACTCCATCCCTTAGAAGTACAGAGTAGCCAAACTTACTGTTACATCTGGCTTAATGGAAGAATTAATGAGGTTGAAGCTTTAGGTTTCCTTACCCTTTGGAAGTATTAAATGGTGACTTAATATTAGGTTCTAAAAATACTTTCTTTTTATGATACTCAGTTTTATCCAGAATTCAGAAGCATTTCATTCCTGTATACAAATAGCCTCTCTTCTCCCTTTTTGAACAGTTAAAGCCTTTTCTTTTATAACATTAATTGACTTTTGAAGCCATCTCTCCGAGCAGAAATGTAGTTCTTGGTATATGTTTGCTATCATCGTACTGTCACCTCTTCAGTTATTTGATATCATATGTAATCCAGTGTCCTTTTTTCCTTCTTTTCTTAGTATTTCTGAATCCTTTCCACAATAACTTTGGGTGTAGTCATCTTCCTGCTCTTACCCTTATATAGCAGCTTCTTAACGTTGCTCATATTCTAGCCTTTTCAAACATGAGTCTCTTTGGAAATGCACCTTTTGAAAGCATGATATAACAAGACTGCTCAGATGTAACTTCTGAGAGGGGCTATTTGGTCGTTTAGTCCTGATTAACTGGAAACTTGTTTCTCTTCTTGTGGAACGAGCAAGCTCTTGGTCCTGAAACAGAAACACGGTGGTCATGCGGCTTTTGCTATATGCTTTTATGATAACTTCAAAGTGAGCAGCTCCCACTGAACTGTTTACCTTGTGAAACTTGTAAGTTTCCCTCTTTAGGTTGCTAGGTCCTAAGGCTCTGTGTGTAGAATCCTGCATTGTATTCTACAGGAGACTGTGGGCTTGTACTTGGTCTTGGTATCCACCAAGAACCAGAAAGTAATCCCACCCTCCACCCCTTTTTTTTCACATTCTTATGTCATCAGATGTAGCTTCTGTTTTGGAATCAAACTTAAGTCTCATGAAAATTTGTGCTGTTCACAGTCTGAAAATCCTTTTAGGAAACATAACCTGGTGGATGGTATCTTCTAGTGCACCTAAACTTCAGGTATGAAAACTGGTATTGAAGCGTGTGTATGACAGATTGGGGGCTTTTTGTGTGTGAGATAGGGTATTGCAGATTGTTTTGGGTTTATTTTCCCAAAAGCACAGCAAGAGAGGAGAGAAAACTTTAAAGAAAAAGCTGGATATTCTTGGTCACAACTTCAGATTCCTGTTTCTCAGATTGGAAAAGACTAACCTGGTGATTCAGGTGCTGTTCTAGTGTGTGGGAAAGTTCTGTTCTAGCTGTTTAGGTTGGTGATAATTAGCTGAATGAGAAGTGAAATGCAGAGATGGCAGCTGGGAAGTTGAATGACTGCTACTCAACTTGTAAGTGTTAAGACTATTCTTTGTTCTGTTAGTGCCGTGATTGGTAAATCAGGAAATATTCCAGGTGGATAGCTGGGGGAAGGAGTATTTAAGAGGTAGTGTACAAACGGAGTCTACCCTTCTGAGCTCATCAGAATGGTGTGACTTTTAATATAGCTATTTTAAACCTTCTTCTGAGGATCACACATAATGGCAGAGTGCCCTTCTTTTTAAATATGATCATTTCAAGATCCTTTTCTTGTTGTCCCATATCCAAACTCAATAGATGCAATTTGAATTAACTGTTTTCTCTAGTGTTCTTCCTCCTATGAAGATTCCTTGCCAGACATCTGAACAGTAATAAAAATGTAATTGAAACATTAATATTTTTTCCTTTTTTTCCTTTATTTTTAACAGGAAAGACAATTATGCATCACTAAGAAAATGTCAAACTGTTCCATCTACTGTGGAGTTTCATTCTTCATACTGCCACCTTAAAATGCCTCATTCCTCTGTGGACCTTGAAACCTGGCTTTGGGAATCTTCATGCTTCGTGCAGTCAGCTGTGAAGAATGCTTCTGCTAACCTGCAGGAGCATTTGGACTTAAACTCTTATCCTAATTTTCCCCGAAATTCTGATGAGTCTGGGTTAGAAACAGATTTTGACTCTTCATCAGAGGCAAGTTTCCAGACTGCTCCGGAGTACTAATTTGGAAGTAGGTTCCACAGCTTCCAAAATTCCAATTTGGCAGAGAAATTTAAATCCTAAAAATCACTTTGTTGCCAATAAGTCTTGGGAAATTATTTGTTTACATCTTACTGACAAACCTGCCTTTGGAATTTTACTGGTTTTTAAGGATTATAAAAACAATGGCTGCTATACTAAGTAACAAAACTACAATTCTGTTGAAGCACCAGCTCAGTCAACTGTAGTAAGACTTGTAGTAAACAGTGTCTCCTTGAAAATAATTTTTTTAAAAATCTACTTTCAACATAAAAGTGTAAATTCTTTAAACAGATTGTTAGACAAACAAGCATTAATAAAAAAAGCTTTTTTTAAAAAATCCTTTTTTCATAAAATAATGCATTAGGATGACTTTTATAGCACTTAACTGAAATTTGACTTTTACTTCATAAAGGGAAAAATACAAATGAGCTTTTTAATGGCCTCCAACGCCCATTTGCCTTATGTTTAAACATACTGTTGTGTTTATGGAAAAGTTGTCTGCATGAGATACTGTAGGAACAGTATTATTGTAGGTGGTTGTACGTATTCGTATTACTTCTTTGTGGCTCTTTCCCTTTTCAAATATGTCAAGGGAAAAAGATGTACATGGGACACATTCCCCTGAAGTGAAGCTACAGTTTCAGTGATTTCAGGGGTCTCTTTGTACTTAAGGGCTTAATAGTTCACCAAGTATTGAAAAGTAGCTAAAATAGTGACTGTGATTAGTAGCAAACAGTAATGTGAGAAGGTGTTAAAGTTTACTGAAGATGTTAACAGAAATCAATGTGTAGCGGGTGGTGAATCATGTTTTGGGTTTCTTTAATTGCTGCCCAATTTCCTCAATCATTTTTCCACTACCAGCCTGAGAGATTTTTCTTCCCTTCTTTCACTTCCCTGTTGTTTAAGGAGGGAACTTTTTGTTCCCTCCTGTGTCAGAGAGGTAAGATAGACAAAAGGAAGTTTTCCATAACTGATCGTTAGAAGAAGCAGACATTAGGACTTTGTGTCAATATCCAGGGAGCTGTGCAAAGGTCTCAATGGGTTGAAAATCAGCCAGATCACATCTTTATTGAGCGCTGTGGATTTTAAAGACAACACATTACTTCTGATTTATTCATACATGAAACATCTGTTAAGATGAACTGTTCTTTTGATGTTGTGTTATGTCTTGCATGGTTTCTTAAAGTAGAAAGAACCAATGATGGCTTTAAAATTGGGTTTGTGCATGTGCTTTGGGGGCAGGCATGTGACATTTGAATGCATGCTTCTTGTGCATGCAACTTGGGTACAGCCCAGGAAAGAGACTAGATGCTTACTGAGAGTATCTTGTATAGGGAGAAGCGATTACACTGTGATGCTTAGGAGAGGGAACTTCGGAGTGTGAACTTTGGTATCCAGAAGTCTGTCAAATAGCAAAATGTAGCACTTCTGAACTGGACCAAGCTTTAAGCAGTTTCTCCATGGTGATTTCCTTAAGTGTGAAGTGCTAAATTCTGCAATGTGAAAATTGGTTTTTAGAATCGTGGGAGAGAGGAGAAAGTGTCAAGCTATCCATTTCCATACTACAGAAGACTGGTGCTATTTTACTTCAACTCTTTTGTTCATTTCTTCTGTGTATATATATCTTCAAATTTGCAAGAAATATTGGAAATGTTACTCTAGCTACAATTAATAGTTATGAGATCTGTTTTATATTGTCTTTATTTTATAACTATAAACTTTACATAATTTAATTTTACAGTGTTCTGCGAAATGTTAGGTTTAGTATATGTTAGAGTTTAAGCAGGAATGCCAAGTTTTGCTTCCTTTCTGTTTACGGAAGTAGTTCTATTAGCTACATTTAAATCAACCTTAACCACTTCTTCCATTGTGCAAAGCTCCAGTTGTGTCCTTTTTCCAAAATAAAAAGACAATCTGTTACCATGTTTTCTGAGCTTTCTTGAGTATAATTTGTCTTTTGTAAGTTAAATGTTGAATGAAATGAGCGTATTCAGACTTAAAAGCTATAATGATTGCAAGATGTTGTTTTTAAGGGTGGTAACTTTTGTCACTACTCTGAAGTTTGAGATGCTTGTTCATACTTCTGCTGGACCCAAAAGTCACTTAACTTAAAACCTGCTTTAATTGTGTTCTGGTTTCAGCAAAAGCAGAATTAGTTCTCTAACTTTTCCGCTGAGCCTCATCTGAGCAACTTCGTTTTCTGAAAGTTAATGGCATGTTTTTCAGACACTGTTTCTCTTTATAAGTGGGAACATGGGGCACTGGTATGCAGAAAGTCCATTGTGTATACTTATTCCTATAGAAATCTAGGCAATCCTCTAGAGGAAGGGCTGTAAGTCAAACAAATTCAAAGGTTGCACCTGCAGGGAGGGGCAGACAGGACAGGTGAGCCCAAACTGGCCAAAAGAGTATTCAATCAAGTATAACATATACTCGATATAAAATAGAGACCATGAGGGTCTCAGTCTCTCTTCTTCTGTGTCCAGTGAGGATCTTGTCTATACTTTTGCCTCTGATCCTGGATCTGTATCTTCCTGAGTCCAGCTTTTTCCTAGCCCAGAACCCTTTTCTTGTGCCTGCTCTGGGGCATCTGTGATGACATAATCATTTAGAGACGGGTTTGCATTTTCACATATTTTACTGTTTTCTTATTAATAGTACTTTCTTTGTTATTATTATATTGCAATTTAAAACAGTGTTGGGTTTGGAGTAAGAAAAACTTTATCTCTGTTTTTAAAACTGAGCAAAGCACAGATATGAGTGCTAAATAATTCATTTAATTAATTTAAAACACTTAAGTTTTAATGTTGGTTCAAGATAGCCAGCCTGATTTTGTGGGATCCAGTGAGCTGTTCCTCTTCTATGTGTTGCAACATATGTTTATTCTTTCATAGAATGGTTTGGGTTGAAAGGGACCTTAAAGATCATCCAGTTCCAACCTCCCCTGCCATGGGCAGGGATACATTCTGCTAGACCAGGCTACTCAAGGCCC
>VWPV01028718.1:0-25143 GCA_013389885.1 Geococcyx californianus | reverse complement strand
GTGAGAGGGGGGTGGCGGGGGCAGCCGCGGTGGTAACAGGGGCGTTACGGCAACCGGAGCCTCGGTGCGGGGCCGGGGAGGTCGGGTTTGTCTTCCCGTGGCCGCTTCTGCGAGCACCTGGTTCTGCTGGGGTGAGATCATGGCTCTGCCGCCTCCCACTGCTTCCCTCCCCCGCTTACCCCCTCCCCTTTTCCCTTTGGGATGTGTCTGGCTCGGTCCCCCTTTTCCCTTTGGGATGTGTCTGGCTCGGTCCCCCTTTTCCCTTTGGGATATGTCTGGCTCGGTCCCCCTTTTCCCTTTGGGATGTGCCTGGTTTGATCCATAGTAGGATGGGTGATGGAGATACTCGACTGTGTTTTGGGGAGCAGAACTTCCATGGTGTCGCCTGTAGTAGAGCAGCATCACGTATTGTGGATGCTTCGCCAGGGACAGAGTGCTCTGGGAAGTGTTTCAGAATCCAGCTTGGGTTTGTGGACTGGAGTTTTGAGGGGAAAAAAATAAGGAAAGTTCTGTTAAGGAGTGAGGACACTTTGCCAATCCACGCTTCGAGCACTGTCCGGATCTGCTTTCGCAGTGTGGGACTGCGGCAGCTCTCTGCCCCGCTAAGGTAAGGTAAACTTCTGTGCGGAGGTCGCAGACCTGTCCTGGTCCTCCTTTCCCAGTGAGAAAAGGCATTCCTTCCAGCCCTCTGCCTGGGCCCCCTGTGCTCTCTCCTCATGGGAGTCGCCGCTCTCAAGAGTAGCTGGTGGGAGAAGCGATGGGAGGTTAATCTGGGTCTCCTGTATGGCAGATGCAGCGGGGCTGCTAAGAACTTTTTGTTGCCACTGTGACTTTTAGTCATAACAATAATGACAACTTTTTCTGGAAGTCTTGGGAGTTGATGTAGTAAACAAATATTGTTTGGCAGGCTTTGTGCTGTGCCTGAACAGTCTCTGCTCATTGGGTACATGCTGTGTCAGAAGTGGTGTAACTGGCATATGAGTTTAGCATGTCGATATGTTTGGTGCAAAAATTGAAATGCGAGTTGTCTTCTGTGTAATATTTTAACTTTCTCTGTTCTCTAACATCATATTAAAGCTCATTCTGGTGTGAGCGGAGCCTTTTAAGAGTAGTTCAGAAGAGATTTTTTTGCACTTAGTTTTGCCTTTCCTTCTACTCATCTAGCATTTTGTCTTTGCAGAAGACGCTTGTGAAGTGCATTCTTTTTTTTTTTTTTTTTTTTTTTCCTTTCTTCAGTGGTTACTTGGGGGGAAGCAGGTAAGCAGCAGCAGATGTCCTGGAACTCTGCTGTTTGCTTCCTTCCAAAGACCAAGTTGAACTGGTGTCTCAACACATGGAGTCAGTCTATCATGTCATATGTAAAAGATAATTTCCGATTTAAGTCTGTCACAGCTTTAAAAGAGAATCATACTTTTGAGTGTGTTGTATTTTGTAGAGTTTTTGAAACTTTATGTGGTGTAATTGTTTTGAAGAAAAAACCAAATTATTACCTTTTACTTTCCTTATGCTGCTTGAGTAGGGACGGACAGACAGACGGGGATGACCAATGAGGCTATAATCTGTTATTGTAGAGTTGTATCCATTAGCATTTTCTCAGAAGTACAATTAAAAATATTAATTTAATTGGAACACTGAGTGGCATAAAAGCATCAACAGGCTTCATCACAGGGGCATGACTTAAATTGAAGGCTCATTAAAATGTGAAATTGGTCAAGGCAACATTTTCAGTGTTTTTTAGCCTTGTGTATGACCATTCTAATGGTTTGTCATTTGGTATGTAAATTCCTTGGGAATGGGAAATTTCATCCATCTTTGCTGTTCTTTGCAAGATGGATCTGTAAATAAGTCATAAATGTAAGCAGAAAATACTGTACTGGTTGTATGGGGGGAGTATTTTTGATTCAGTCAATCAAATAATCAAATGTACTCTCGGACGCTTTAATGTGAGATTTACTAACTCCTTGTGATGTTGACTTAGGTGTTAACGTTTCTTTTTCCTGCTGTCTTTTGCAGGGAGTTGAGTCTGTCCAGAACTTTAGATCAGTACATTCTTTATTGTGGTGTACCTTCTTCTAATCACAGCAACGTGTTTATGCTTTTACCTCCAGTTCTTTTAGAAATCTCATGCCCCTTCCTCCCCCCAAAATGTGAAGAGTGGGTTATTTTTAGCTCTTTGAAATTTATTTCAACAAGTAATCCCCATTTTTAGCAGCATATCAATTATGATGCACACTCTCCTGGTTCTAAAATGGAACTAAACTTTAGTTTGCCATCTGAAAATGGCTGGCTTAGCTCTAACAGAATTCTTAAATCTTTTTTTTTTTTTTTTTTCTCAAGTAGTACTACATGTGAAGAGGGAAATGAGGCAACATTGAAAAGAATTTTTGTTTCAGCATAGCTGATGACAAGCTCACCACTTGACTTGTCAAACAGAGTAGCTTGGTAAAATCAGTTAAATAACAGATAATTATCACTTTGTAATGTCAGTTGAATGGAATTTGTTATACCTTAAAGAGAAAACTTCTATCTTAAGATCTCTTAACAATAGGAATTCAGTCACTTTTCTGGTAGTTACTTTTTTTATAGCACTTCTCGCATAGCTGACATTGCTTTAACTTGCACAGAATTGGGCTGATTTTGTGTCTGTTCATTTTTGCATTAGCAGTTACTGAAGCACAGCTTCTCGTACGTATGTGGTTAATGCTTTTGGAACTTTCATGAAATACCAGATTAATAATAGGACTGTCATCTCTTTGGTGTCTGACAGTTAACATGTTTGAAAAGAACTGTAGTACTGCAGCATCAATCCTGAGAACACATTAGTCTGTAATAACATGGATGATTCTGTATTTCCTTCTGCTGTGGCATGGGCAGGTTTTCAGAAGCTTAGTAGTCTAACTGGAGCTGTATCCACCTGGTGTTTTACAAAACAACTTTTAACCTGTGCTGCTCTCCCTCTTATGCAGAAATTCAGTTTGATGAAGACTAGAGATAGGAGAAGTCTGGAGGGCTTGGAGTAAGTAGGGAGTGAGTGCAGTGACATTTGGAGAAGGAACTTTTTTGTAGAGGAGGCTGATATGGAGACCCTGGATCAAGAAAGCAGAAGGAATGGTAGGGTTTTTCTTGAACACGAGAGGGTAATGCACTGGAAAGAGTTGGAGTTGCTGGTATGTGCAGAGCATCCTCTCTCCAAAGCAGCCAAGCCTGTAGCCCTTTTGCATCTCTTGTTGAACAGCAGTTGGCATTTTTCCGTTTGTTTTTTTTTTTTTAATTTATCCTAATCTGATCTGTTGTGTTTGTTCTTAAAACAAGGATACTGGTTTTTTTTAATATTTCTAATAAAGTGGATTTTTTTTTCTTTTTGGTTGAGAATGGCTGCTTATTTTGCTTCTAATGTAAGTTACTATTTCTAAGACAAATGCACAGAATTTACAGATCTCAGTGTGATTGAGTTCTGAATTGAGCTGCATATACTTGGAGTTATGGGAGCTAGGTACAAGATGAGTACTGTGTGTGCAACCTACTGTCCAGGGAATGGGAGGACGGGAAGGATGGACCTGTGTCTGTTTTGGTAGGTGTAAGTAGGACTTCTTTCTGAAACTGTCACTTGTGAGCAAGGACACTGCAGTCTCTCTTCTTTTTGGTTTTCTTTTTTCTTTTATTTTTCTTTTTCCTTCTCCTACTGTGCCAGAAGCCAATACATGGTGATGTTTTATTCAGTTTGTTTGCCATTATTTTTGTAATAAATATTAAGGTTTTAAAATACTCCTTGTGATGCTTTGTTTTGCACATTTCCTTTGGTAGCGGTTTTTATTGAAACAGAAGTTGAAGTTACTGGGGAGTTAACAGACACTAAGAAACTTTTATGTTGGTGTTCCATGGTATTCTAGATATTCAGGAGTTTTTCTGAGCTGAAGAAAATAGTCTCAACTATGTTTTAAGTGAGTCTGGAAAGAAAAATAAACTTGAGTGGTCTGTTGTGTTTTCAGTTGATTAGAACTAGATCAACTAGATCAACTAGATCAAGTCATCTTTTAGTGACTTTGATTTTGCACTCCCCTTTGTGTGTCCATTCATTTGAAAACCATGCAGCTCTTAGTATTTCGTCAGTTGATTGGGAAGAAAAATGTCATCAGTTTGATAAACGTGGATAATTCTAGCAAAAAAACCCAAACCAAAACCCTCATGTTCTTTGTGCAAGTGATTGTTGGGTTATGAGAGAACAGTTTCTTGTGGTTGTAAAGACTGTAAACCCGTCCTGTGAGTGCTGACTTGTACTTCTTTCAGACTAACGGGCTTGGAAGTATTTCTTGTTTCTGTTCATCTTCCTAGTACCTAAGCAGGGATTCAGTAGAGACAGCTGGTGTGTTTATTAGTGCTGCACTCTGAATGCTCCCCTGCAACAGTTTCAGTCGACAGGTCTGAGTCTTAAGTCGCCTGCAGTTTCAAGAAGTGTTGAGTACGTACTTGTTTCCATGCTCGGCCTTTTATTTCCTTTAGTTCTGTACCAGGTGTCTTAACAATGTTGGATCGCCATTTATGCCTTCAGTTGGATGGGCCTGAGTATTTAGTTCTTGGCTACAAAGGCTTCCCCTTATTCTGTGCTTGGGGAGAAGCTGATTTTTATCTTGCTGAAGGGTTGAGATGGTCTGCTGGACTGTTTACATTTTCTTTTGACCTCCAGTTAATGTTTAGCTTGGCAGGGATGAAAATACTTGTCACTTCATAGCTTTTAAATGGTTTATTTAAAGAAGGTTGTTCGGTGTTGTCTCTAGCAGGTTATTCCCACTCCCCAAAAGCAGGAGGTTTACTGTTTTAGAACTGTTACTCTAATAACTGTTTAGCACCTCAGAGTACCTTACTATGATTAACTTGGAGTTGTTGGGTATCTATTGTGAGCAAAATACAGATCACTAATCAATAGCATAAAAAAACCCATGAAAATGACTTTAAAAAGAAGAAACCTGGTATCCCTCCTCTAGAAGGAGTTTAAATCTGTTTTCCTTGTGATATTTGATACTACTTCTTTGCCCTACATTATACAGTGTTGCACAGTAAGGGTTTTTGTGTGCTGTGGCAATAGCCAGTATCTTAACAAGAGCTGGATAAAATGAGTGTGACTTGTATGACTTACTAGAACTAGTCTTAAATACAGCCCACTTGCAAATGCATGTACCGGGGTCGGTCCTGAACTGTATCTAGCAGTGGCTTGGCATTAATTAGGAGGAAGCAACACAGCAGTTGATGCTGAGTCTGTGTTTCATTGTTTCATTTGGAAGCAGGTGGATTTTCTCCACCATATGGTGACTATGTCTGTGTGTAGCCATGATCTGACTTAGGGTCAGCCAGTATCTTGGGGGTCCAGAGGATAATTACTGGAACTGAATGTCAAATGTACAAGTCAACTTAATGTTCCTTTGTTGTTGGATAGTTTTAAGTGTTTTTAAGTTTTGATGTCTGACTCAAAAATGTGTTTCTATTCAGAGCTTGGCATCTGGTTTTCCTCATCTCATGTGAGGATGGCTGAGATCTAAACAAAAATGAGTCTTGTGTTTTAGGCACATAGTCTAAACACGGATAAACTATATTTTTTGTGCTTGACTTCAGTTTTTGTAAAGAATTCTTGTGTTCAACTTCTGTACATTGTCCAATGCAAATGTCATAACAGAATTGTTAGAACTTAATTCTTGTTCTTTTTACATATGTTTGTTACTGTATCGTACATCTTCTTTTGAGTCAGTATTCATCTGTTGCTGACTGTTCATGATCAGATTCATTAAATGTCGCTGGCTTTATTTATGCGAACATTCTATCATAGCTCATTATTTTGAGTCACTTTGCTTGGTTTTTGATTAGTGTTGTGTGGGAGATGCTGTGCATTATGTAACTGTTGATCTGCTTACTCTCATTTTACCAAATTATACTGGTTTCTAAGTAAGCAGTTGTATTTAGTCCATTGTAATGTGGAGTAATACCTCATCTAAATGGTTGCTCACTTTTAATTGAGTTTAAAACAAAACACCACCCTCCCACCCCCCGCACCCCTGACAAATGTAACTGTCCTCTGAAATAAGAGGATGGGCCTGCAAGCCAGTGCTATTGTTTTTTATAGGTTGGTTTCAGTGGTTAAGGTTTTCCTAGCTTTTAGTGACAAATTTAGGAGAGCTATGTATAGTCTTACCCATTTGAGATGAGTAACAAATAAAATAGGAGCTTGGCTTTTGCAAGTTACACAGAAGGATTAACTGAAACGTTTAGGAGCACAAAAATGCTCTAAGGGATAAAAAACAAAATAAAAAAACCAGCAGTGTCAAATACCTGTTAATTCTGTGAGTTCTTAGCTTTTGCAGAAGAGCCTGTGTAAGTGTACATCCATGTCGTTTTTTGTATTTTGGATGTCTCCGAAGATCCATAACCTCCTGAAAGTTTGGCTTTTTACTGCAACATTAGGCATCCCCTTGTATTAAAACTGCATATTAATTCTCTTGCTTGTGGAAAGTTGGGCTTTGCTTGAAATGATAGTGATTGGATTAGAAGTGTGAACTGAATAATGAAAAGAAAGCTGAAGCCGAATCAACATAATCTTTCCAAATACTAGAAATAAAGTAGACCTAAGATGCTTTGAAATGAGATATGAATCCTTAAATCAAAATTGAGGCAATTTTCTATTAATTGTATGTAAATGAAGTCTGTCAGAATTCACCCAGTGAACAGACTTCTAAGTGTTTTCCTGAGTTACTACTTACTTTCTCAGATTTTGGCTCTTTTTGGTTAAGAGAACTGCATTTCTTGCAATGTGTATCTTTGTGAAAGGTCTGATGTTCTGTATTTTAACTGATAGCCCACTTGTAGGAATAGATGAAAAGTTGTACATAATGAATGAGGTCATACCTAAAAATCTGCAGTACAAAAAGTGGTGACAGCCTAGGCTGTCAAAACTGAAGAAAAATGTTAAAACTCGTCTAACATACTGGATTGTAAATCTTTTCTCAGTTATAAATGGTTTTTTAGATTGTGTCGTGATTTACTTAGCAATGGTTCGATCTTCAACAGAATTGATATTTGCGTCAAGCTTAACTTGATGCCTCTCAAGACAGCAGCGGTCTTCCTGTTATCCACATTATTGGGAGCAAAGAAACAGCCCTACTACTCAGAAAAGCAAAGATGATCCTTTTGTATTTTGAGAGCAGTGCCCTTACTGGGGTAAGGATGGTAAGGATAATGTAGTTAGACAAAAGCCTCTGCTCTGTCTTCCAGCACAGTTCTTGCTTTGTGTCTGTATTTTACACGAAAGGTTTTTTTGCGTTCTGCAGTGATAGCTGCAGACTGAGGCCAGTTACTGCCCTCTCTACCACAAACAGCAAGCGAGTGTTCTTGACAGAAATAAAAAATTTGTAAGCAGAAACCCCACCTCATAGAGCAGCTGGTGCAAAATGATTTTGGTGCTCTTTTCCTGAGACAACAGACTATTTTGCTGATCTGTTTGGGACAGTATCCTTTCACTTGTAAAGAACTGTCTTAACAAAGTAAACTATGCTTACTTGTTAAATTCCAAGTTTCCACATGTTCAGGCTAATACAGAAAATGCTTATACATTTGTGACTTTGCAGTAATCTTTCCATAATGCATGGTTATTGTTCTTACTGCAAAGCTTCCAGATGCAGCGCTGATCTGATTTGGCTGTCCCATTGACAAGGTCAATGTTCTTAGTTTTTTTTTAAACTAATTTGCAGAGACAACAATGGAACTTATTGTTCATTCTCTTCAACTTATAGAAACCTAGGTTCAAGTGTTTTGCTTTTAATATACTGGCCTGTTGAGGCGGTCATGCAAGAATAGTGAATAGTTGAAGGTGGAGTCAGAGCTTAGTAAGTTAAGAAAAGAAAGTGTTGGTAAAATTCCACCTTAGAAAATCATGCAAGGCAAATTTCATTTGAAAATCAATTCTTAATACTTGGCAAAAATTTCAGATAGGTTATTTAAAGAAGTAAGTAGTTTTTGTTGAAGTGTATGGAGAGGGTGACGCTTCAGAAGGATTCTTGGACCCAGATAACAGTTACAGAGCAATATCTTTTATGTAAGAAATCATTGAGGAGGTTTTCGGAGAGTTTACACATTTGAAAGAAACAAATTGGCCTTTTTGATTTAAGCTTGTGTATGCATCTGTTACCTTCTAGACCTCCCTACTGGCAGTATTTGAAAACTGGCAAAGTTTTTGTTAGAGTCCCTCCCTACTGCTTATATGAGCTTTAAAATGGTACCATGGTTAGAGTCATCAAAAGTAGCAGTGTTTGTAAATATGTGTTTGGAAACAGTGAAATCAAACCATTGCTGTGTTTCCTGCTGTGAACACTTGACTCTAATTCGTCTTATCCATCTTTTAAAAAATGTTCTTCATGAATTCACAGTAGTGCACATCTTATTATAACCATTTAGGATGATAATCCAGATGTGTGATTTTAACAGGTTTTCCTTTCACAGCTTCAATTAGGAAGATTCTTTGTGTACAAATGAACTTCACTTTTTTTAAGGAGTATGCTAATTTTTGCAGTAATTGGAAAAGAACCTGAGGTAGTGATGTATGAGGGGGAAGGAAGGCTTCTGAAAATATGTCAAATGATGTGGGATTAATCATAGGCAAGTTTTTTTACAAAGCTCTTTGTCCATTGTGTGTCTGTATAAACTTCATAGCTACATTATCCAGCTGTTAGTGATTTCAGCTTTTGGATTGGGACCCCTTCCTGTTTGATATACACTTAAATAAAGCATGATTCATAATACATAAAGAATAGTCAATGCAAGTGCTACTGTTTGATCTTTTACTTTGAGTCGCAGTGCTGTTCAACTCTGCTCCTTTTTGTGGCTAGATGTGTGAATGGTGTTACTTCTACCCTCGAACTTTTGAGTTAATAGATTCTGCATTTGGTTTTGGAGACCTCTCTTTCAGAACACGATGCTCCTGCTTGTTTTGTTCATCTGAGAAGTTACTTGAGTGTTTTTAAAATAAAAATAAATAGACCAGTGTGCTCTTCTTCTGGGGGCAGCTTGAGAGAGGCAGCTACATCAGGGGGAGGGTGGATCTCTTTTTCCATGCAAGCCTTGCTGAAGGCTTAAGGTGATCCCTAAACTCCCTTTTCCCTGCAGATACAGAAGTTAGTGTTGTTCGAAAATCTGTACATACGAGCGAAATGAGCTAAGGTGGGAACACTGATTTGATCGCTGTAATTATGTAAGGTTTCTGCCAGAAAAGTTTGGTAATGTAAAGGGGTCAGAATTGTCATCTGGCCTGTTTATGGAGAAGGCCTTGACTGTATAACGAAATGGAGCTCCATGTTGTTCCTTTTTTGAGCCAAAGGAAAAATAACTTCTGGGCACAGTGAATAATTAAATTGAGGGGAGTATGATACATCCTGTCATTGCAATGTTATTTGAGGACTTCGTTGTTTCTTCCCAATTTCTGTGTGGTATTTTGTGTTTTCCCCTGTACCTAAAAAGAAGAATATTCTGAAAAGTTTAAGCAAAACAAAAAAATTTGTGACTGTTCTAGGTGACATTTTATGACTGAGTTTATTAAGTAAAAGATAGTCTGGTAATTGTTTGATTTTTCTTTGTTACTCGATTTGCCAGAATTTAATCTATTCTGTTCTTTATGTACTGAGTTACTCTGTTAGTCTGTCCTGAAGGTATTTATTACACTGGATAAACAGATCAATTGCAACTTCATTGGAGTTTTGTGGGCTTGAATTTCTTGTTTGCTCATGCTTTTTGGGCATTAAGGCATGCACATGGACCTCACAGTCATTGCAGTGCTATTTCTCTGTGAAAGGAGGTGCTACATGATTCAACTGCTCCTCTGAAGAATCTAAAATAACAAAATAACTTGAAGATATTGGCAAAGAATTAATTCTGAAAAAATTTAACTAAAATTAAGATGTCAGACTGCTCAGTACCTGGGTGATCATCTGGTGTCACCAGTAAATTAGATGTTCTGGCAGCCATGAGGTGTGGGCCAGAACAAGGCCCGAAAGTAAAAGTCCCCGATACATAGAAGAGCTAAATTTCCTCATCTGGCTGTGATATGGTAGGTGTTGGCAGAGCTGTCACAGAAGAGAAGTGACATTGCTCCATTAAGCTTTTTTATATTCTTTACTTGATAATAACCAACGACCTTGTGTTCAGAGTTGGTGAGCTCACATCTCGGAGGCTTCTGAGGCTGCCTCTCCAAGAATTATGTCTGAAAGCATCTAGATTTTTATGGGGTGCAGAGAATAATTGCAGCTAAAAGCCCAGTCTTATGATGCATATGAAGGCTTTTCTGTAACAGTGTCTGTGCTATTTAGTTTCATAAATAGTGTCTTGGTATTTGTTTGGATTGCTTTTGTATCCAGCTGCTTTTTGACTTGGGCAGCAATCTCCTTTCCCAGCCTTAATGTCAGTAAAACAGATAATGCTTTGTTTTCTTGCCCTGTTCCCAATGTGGGCTGGGGTTTGTTTGCAGTGGGAATGGCTGGGTTTACAGCTTTACAAACCAGGGCAGGTAGGAGACCATTTACAGTTACAAATCCCTTTTGGGCTTCGTGACACCTTTTGTACAGATCTGGCTTGTGATTGAAAGCATTCCTTACTCAAACCATGCTAACATCTGCTCAGGTAGAAATTATTCTTAGGCTTATATTTGGCATTGAAGTACTGAGACAGCCACTTTCTGGTTGTCCTGGGTAGTACATGTGAAACTGCTTGGGGTGATTCTGTTGGAAGACGCGTGGCCGGTGCACTGCTTCCTTCTCATTTCTGAAAACCGTGTCCAACTGTCTTACGTTCCTGATTAGGAAGTGTTTCTTTCTCAGAGAACTCCACTGTTCTTAGAGAGGATGAGCTTGTTAGGAAATGTTAGTCATTAAAAAACTTATTTTGGGAACTGAGGGGAAAAAGCCTTGAACAAGTGGAATAGATCAATCTAACATACAATGTATGTACTCACATAGGAGGTGTTGCGGCAAAGCTTTATTTCGTTTATGGAGTAGAGAAAATGTTTTTCCTCCAAGTTTTGGAAGAATTTATTTTATGAAGACACCTTTAGTAAAATCAAGTCTACTTTGTGTTCTTGTGTGTAGGTATGCGTTTTTCACTTTTTTTTTTAACAGACCCTAGTATGATCTTGCTCCTTTTTTTGCCATTGTGCCTGGACATGGACACCTATGAGGAACAGTGAAGGGGAATCAGTAGAAAGTCTTATTGCCTTTTCAGCACATTCTTTAGTCTGACACAGTTTTATAACGTATAGGTGGGGATGAAGTGCTCTGCAAGCTGTTCAACCAATTAATATTGGAACGCAGGCTTTATGAGAAAGCTTTATGTTCCTGATGACTTGGGATAAATATGTATCACTGCTGAGAAGGATAGTCCTGGCCTCTCCTCTAACCTGGCCATGCGATAGCCCCTCGTTCATGCAGCCACTTGATCTGGTGAATAGATTGGAGTTGAGCTGTTGGAAAAATCCTGTGCTGTCTGCTGGAGCCCACAGAAGGAAGACAGTAGGGATAAGGGTGACAAATTTCAGTGGACATTTAGCTAAGTCTTGGTGGAGCTTAGGTGAGTGTGAAGGTATTTCAGTGAAGAAAGTACTAACTCATAAAACACTTCGTAATTAGAAAACAGGTAGAAAATAATTTTTAGATCCATGTGTTTAGTTTTGAATTGGGTTCTGTTCTGTAAATTTTTTTGAGTGTTTTGTTTACTTGACTCGGTGTGATTTTGTTAGCCAAGAGAGTTACAATATGATGGATGAGAATTGTCAGTCAACTGATAAGATAAATTTGTATTTTGAGCAGTTTTGCATGCTTAAAAACAGCACATAATTGAGTCTTACATGTTGGTTAATGATTCTGTGGTAAGGGAGGAAATAAACTGTATATATTATTCTATTTGTCCTTTTCTGTCTGCCTCACCCTTCACCTCTATTATGCCCTCTATACAAACTGAAGGGGTTCAAAACTTTTCTTTTTCTTCCCTATCCTGAGTTTCAGATTCTAGTAAAACTGTTAATAGATGTTTCAGTGTGAATTTGATGTTGCTGGTTTCTGCTTCTTTTAATTGAGCAGGTTAATCACTTGTGTGGCAACTGTTTCTTTATGGGTTTATTTTCATCATCTATATGTTAGTCTCAACAGGTCATGACTGAGTTAAAACAAGTAAATTGGAATCAGAATAGGTGTGGCATTTAATAATTAACTTTCTGGTTACTCAGGTCCAGTAGGAAACCTATAATAAGTCTGTTTTTTTGTTTACAGGAATAGTTATCTGCTTAGTCTCATCCTTCATATTTGGCAATCTGAGGACAAGATCTGAGCCAGCATGAAGACAGAATCTCCTCTTCATTAGAGAAAAAGTGAGTTAGAATTGGGTTGTAATCTGGATTTGTGGCAAGAAAATACTATGTTAGCTTGTCAACACACAGTGTGTGCTTGCTTTCAAGTGTTTTTTTAGCTTGTTATACTACTGTGAGTGATGTCCAGTCAAGGTCTGGTCTTAAACACACGTGTAACATTTTCAAATTTATGCATTTTATGTGAACTCCTACACCCTGCTTTTCCGAAAGAACTACTTACTCATTGTCTAACTGCCCACTTGATAGAATCCTTCCTTCCAAACCGTGGGAATGCAGTTGACCTCACAGGACTGAGATTTTGTGTTCCTTTCCTTTTCTTGTACTGCTGTATTCATACCAAGTTTAATTTCAATAATTTAACATTTGCAGCTTGTTTCTGTGGCTGCATTGATCTGTTCTCCAGTATTCCCAGTGCTTAATGTGTATCTGTTTTCTGAATTTGTTTTTAAGCCTGTGTTCAAATTGAAGAAATTCCAGAAAGGACTGAGTTTTCTTTCTGCGCTAGGAAATCCTGAATTCTACATTTAAAATGCAGTTAGCTCACATCCTTTCTATGGTGTTTTATCTGCCCTTGAATGTTCTAATAATATCAAGTAAAAAAGATTGCCCACTTCACCCGGCTTGATTTTTGTTTGCCATGCAGTATCTATCAACTGGGTTAAATCTCATTTACTTTTTATTTTTGAAACAGAACTTCCGTGCAGCCGTTGTGTACTAACGATCTGTTCTGGTTACTTAGCTTTCTGCCTGACGCAGTTCATTGCAAGAAGTGCACGATGACAGAGCGTGGAATTAAATGGGCTTGTGAGTATTGTACATATGAAAACTGGCCATCTGCAATCAAATGTACCATGTGTCGCGCTCAGAGACCTAGTGGAACAATTATCACAGAAGATCCATTTAAAAGTGGTTCAAGTGATATTGGTAGAGACTGGGATCCTACAAGCACTGAAGGAGGGAGTAGTCCTTTGATATGTCCGGATTCTAGTGCAAGACCAAGGGTTAAATCATCTTACAGTATGGAAAGTGCAAATAAGTGGTCGTGCCACATGTGCACGTACTTGAACTGGCCTAGAGCGATAAGGTGTACTCAGTGCTTGTCTCAACGGAGGACCAGGAGTCCCACAGAGTCTCCTCAGTCTTCAGGCTCTGGTTCAAGACCGGCCCCTTTTTCTGTTGATCCATGTGAGGAATACAATGACAGAAATAAATTAAACACAAGGGCTCAGCACTGGACTTGTTCTGTTTGTACATATGAAAACTGGGCGAAGGCCAGGAAATGTGTTGTATGTGATCATCCCAGACCTAACAACATAGAAGCAATAGAACTGGCAGACACGGAAGAGGCTTCTTCGATCATAAATGAGCAAGACAGAGCTCGATGGAGGGGAAGCTGTAGTAGTGGTAATAGCCAAAGAAGATCTCCGCCTACAACCAAACGGGAATCTGATGTGAAAATGGACTTCCAAAGAATTGAACTGGCTGGGGCTGTTGGCAGCAAGGAAGAACTTGAAGTTGACTTCAAAAAGCTAAAGCAAATAAAAAATAGAATGAAAAAGACTGACTGGCTGTTTCTAAATGCTTGTGTTGGTAAGTTGTTTGCTGCTACCTTATACTATTATGCCTGTGGCTGGGTATTTGGGAGAATGAAGAATTAAAATACAGATGTGGCCTTTGATTTTGAAAGAGCTTTTTTTAATCTCTGCATTTTAATTTTAAAAAGCAAACCAAATGTAGAAGTTCCTGAAATAGCATCTGCTAAGAGAGGGTGCGGAGTACATTCATAATCTGAAGAGGGTTAGATGTGTTTCCTGACTATTCTTGGACTTTTTTGACCTTTTGTAGAAATGGATACCCTCGTAACCAAATCCCGTAGTTCTATATGTTAGTCAATAGTTGGAAAAATGACAAAACCAGCCTACAGAACAATGTAATGTGTATAATAGTGTAAAAAATGCCATTACTGGGTAATTAAGATGACTCTTCTTTTTAGCTATGGGAATATATGCTTGTAGAATCAGCAGCTGCGGCTTTGGAGTATTTGTAAACAGTGTAGAGCTTGCACCAGTACAAGATGCTCTGTCAGATGTTAAAAATAACACCAAAATATGTAGCTCCAAGAAACTGCATGTGTAATACTGACCTTGAAAGTAATAATGTTGTATTAATACCAATACGGTGGTGTAAATGTTTATAGGCTTTCTGTGAACGTGTTTTTGTTGTTAAAAAAAGAAAAAATCAAATCCCTATTTTGTTTTGTGTCATAGCGCTTTCTTAAGGAAATTCTGGATAATTCTCCCAATGCTGTTGAAGAACAGAGATTTGGGAGAGCAGGGTTTTCTTCAGTTATTGACCTTGTAAGTTAGTTTTTGTGCTGTAACTTCCCAGAGGCAGATAGCTTGTGTCCTAGCATACAAACAGGTTAAACACTTGAAATACGCAACTATTTTTAGAGTAAAATGCTTCATTTGAAACTCCAGCTCTACTAGCATGTCTTGTACTGTTTCTTAGTGTTTTGTGAAGTCTTTTCATGGCTGTTACAATTGAAAACCTAATTAGTGGAGCTGCTTTATTTAATATATTTGATCAAGTGTAAATCATGGGTATGGCTTCTCTGAGCTAAGAAATACTCCAATTTGTGTTACATGAGTAGTTGGACAAACATATTTAATTTTGGAAATAGATGGCTCAGTACGTCCTGATACTTTCAGCTCCTTACATGCTGGCAGATAGGCAGGGCTTTTTCCTTCAGAAATGAAGAAATTGAAGTCCTATGTAGTATTTTGTAATGTATCAAATAGGCAAGATCAATCATTGCAGGCTGTTCTTGTGCTTTACAAGTGCCTATCTTGCATTCTGCTAGCAGTTGTATTATTAGGGGTTTTCCCTCTACTTTTTAAAAAGTGAGTTTTGCAAGTATTTAATGTTGCTCATGACTGTACAATTGTACAGGAAACTAAAAACTAAGTTCATAGAAATTTTGTAAGGCAATAATGATTTGGTTCTTTGAAAATTAAAATGGTTTGAAGGGATCATGATGAACAAAGCCAAAATGCATGTGGAGTTGTGTGATTTTGACCACTGTTCTGAAAGATTTCATGGACTCCTTTCCAGAGTTATAAAGTACAATAAGTGTTTAACCTTTTAACTGAGGAGGGGGGAAAAACCAGCAACCAAAGCTGTTAATGAACAATTCTTCATTTCAGAATTTCATTTTGCATATCGCAGGTGTCATACTTTTCCAAATACTCCTTGTAGAGGGAGTAACCTTAGAAAGATTGATCAAAGCTTCATGATTCTCTTGTGGTTCTTTCTGGACATCTCGCAGCACGCATCTGTTTTGGAAAGGTGTGCCAGTTGAACCAGTAATTTTAAAAACAAAAAGTTTCTTTTGTGCTTGTTGTTTTATTGTCTTAATGTGACACAGTTAAAACAATTTAACTGTCAGTGGAACAATTTTGCCCGAAGCTTGTGTTCTGACCACTGAAATCAGCTGAGATATTGTGACTTAGCGAGTTACTGTTTATGAGCCAGCTGGGGCTCTTAGCACTTTTAGCTGAGCAGAACACTCGAAAACCTTAGCCAAACACAATTATAAAACGGGACAAGTTCATGTTAAATGTTGTACGTTTGTGAAAATTGCTGGAGTAAGAGTTATGTAGTCTATGACCATAGTCCAAGTGGTGGCATGTCAGGATTCTGTGACTTCAGGCTGCACACCTCATAGAAGCTCAATGAGTTGTGGAGGATCCATTTGTTTTGAGTCTGTATTTTGTGGGAGAGATGTATCAGCATAAAGTTTTTGGATGTACAAAGTGTAGCTGTCCCTGAAGTTAAAAATAAAGATTAGAGGAGTAGGAGTAATTCTTGGCAGACTGATTACTTTCTTTTCTCTTAGAAGATATTATCTTTCAGAAGGTACCAAGGAAAACGTTTGATGCTTTAGGACAGCTGTTTACTTGAACTCCCTTGGTGTCTCAACTCTAGTATAAAGTTCTTACTACATTTTAAATTTAATGTCAAGTTTCATTTAAAACATGGATCAGACTACCTTTTTTTTGTTCCCCATCTCTCTTCTTTTTAGCTGAAACATGAAGACAGATTTGTCTTGTGTGAATTTAGAAAAGTACCTCTGTGTGTGTTTGTGTTTAGTTTCCATTCATGCTCTACTCACCTCAGTCAATAAACATGCCATCGAGGCTTTTGTTACTTGCAAGTCTAAGCTGTTAAAAATATGAATGCAACTCCTGCATTTCAGCAGGAATAGTTTCCTTGGGGGAGAGTATTCTTTCTGAATTAGCAGTATTGGTGGCATTCCCCCTCTAAAACTGTGCAAGTAAAATTTACTTGAATGTTATTTTTGTTATTGGCTTGGTTTTTGCAGCAGTGGGTGTATCTGTCTAATAATTCTTTCTCCAAAGAATGAGGTTTTAGAACTGATTTAATGGATTAAAATTTATGAAAGTCAAAGCAGAATATAGAGTAAGTGTAGCTGTTAGATAACATGGCCTGCTACAATTGCCGGTTTTAATTACAATGAGAAATTATAAAAGGCTTCTGCATGAACACTTGTGATTTCAACTGCACTGGCTGAGTAAAAGTTTAATGTGGAGTCCAAGGTAACTCATTTCTTGGTGGAAGGGGGAAGCTAATGTATATTTAAAATGTAAGCCTCATTGTCTTTAATATACCTCATGTTTTTTAGGCCAAAGATACTGTAGGAGAGGTTTGATGGCCTATGGGACTTAGGGAATCTGATGTGGTAGGAGAGCAGTGCTGCTGTAGGGCCTGGTTATCGCTGGCTGTGGACTTAAGTAGTACAAGTAGATAAGTTAGTTATGGCTACAAGACCTTTCTAGTATTCAGAGTTTGCTTGAGGCTTACATTTTAGTACTTGCTGAAGCTTCCTGTCTCCTGGCACTTCAGGGCTGGATTTTACAATGGTCCTGGCAGTGTGTGTTTGCTGCGGGCACTGCTGGGGATTCTTGGGTATGATAAATTCCTGAGCTTGAACTGTAGCCTCACGATTAAAAGTAAACTGTATTCCTTTTCCTTTTCCTTTCTCCTCCAACCCAGCTTATTAACTGCTGCAGGAGAGCATGCTTTTGTTTTGGGGCTCAGGTCAGTAAGGGAGCCTCTACCAGCTCAGGCCCAGCTTGCTGGCTCTGGATCAGAGTAGACAAGCATTCTTCTTAGCTGCATGAAAGAAACATGTAAGAGTGTTTCTTAAACAAATCCAAAATATTTACAGCAATCTGCAATGAGTCCTGTTTTGCAGTACATCCTTAAAAGGACTGTTAGTTCATTCCTAGTATTCCTAGAAGTGGGTCTGCTTAGTTTTTGCTATGTCAATTACTTTGTCTCTTATAAGTTGGGTTTTTTTTTTTTTTCCTTTGTCCTTTTCTCCCTTTGGTTTTCTGAGATAGTCCCAAATGTGTTCCCCAAGGATTCAGAGCTGCTGTGGGAAAGGAGAGTCATTCTGCCCAGATTTAGGTATGAAGCTGACAGGGCAGTGTCCCAGGCTGCTCTGCAGCTGTAGGAGAGATGGAGGCCACCTCCTGATCTGTGTCCTGCAGAGTGTGTAGCTCTTGACTGGTGATAAAAGCAACCTGAAGGGCCTGATGTGCAAGAGTGGTTTCAGCTGGTACTGCCACCCAAAGTAGTCATCCTGGCTGCTTGCTTCTGTCCTCCTCCTGGCACCTTTGCATGCCAATGTACAACAAAGTGTGTCTGGAAACTAATCTTGCTAAAAATAAAGCTTGATGAGCTTGATCTTTGAGGGGGGTGGTTGTTTTGTTTTGCTGTTCTGGTAAACCCAGACTGTTTTCCTCATTGCACCTGTGATACAGCTGAACCTAATGAGGGAGTAGGAGGTGTATTTGTGGGAACAGACTCCTGGAGGCAGGAAGGGCCATGTGCCATTCCTTGCAAGTGTCAGTTTAGGCTAGCTGGAACTGTTTGGGGAAGTAGAACATGAATTACTCACTGACAGGTGATCAGCTGCTACCCTGGCTAAATATGGCAGGCAGTGCCTTTTGGGGTGACTGGGGAGAAGAGTCCCTCATGGGAGCCATACAGCTTGGTCTTCTTCCCCCATTTCTCTATGATAAGGAGACTTCCAGGGAGGGGGCATTCACAGCTTCCCTGGGCAACCTGTGCCAGTGTCTCATCACCCTCATCATGAATTTCTTCCAAATGCCTAATCTAAATCTTCCCCCTTCCAATTTAAAGGCATTCCCCCTTGTCCTGTCACTACAGGTACCTCCTGACCTTTCTTGTAGCCCCCTTGATGTGTTTTATTTGCTTGGAAGGGAATTTTGTCCTCCAAGAGGAGAAATTCTTCTCACACTGAATTTTTTTGTTTTTCATATTGCTGAAGTGGAGTAGTTACTGATAAGAAAACTTCCTTTATGGCCACCTGACGCACTCTTGGTGAATAGCTGTAAGAGGGTGAGGGCTGGTTTGAGCTCCAAAGAATGCTACAGCTTGTGTAGTTGAACCACAGCTCCTCAGCCCTCTCAGTGCTAGAGTAGCTAAGATCTTTAACAAATGTCGGAATTAGGTTTTAATATGTCAGTTGATCAGCCCTTCTCTCACTGCAGTGTCACCTTGGCGCTTCAACTAATCTTAAGATCATCCATAGATGAGTAGATGAGAGCATGTGTCTGATGCAGACCACTTGTGATTGAATCTGTAGCAGAAGAGGAGCAGCACAGGGCTCCGTGTTTCTGATCCAGTGTGTGTTAGAGGGATCTGTCTCTAAGGCTGACTTTTAAAATACATAATTTGTTTGCTTGAGAAATTTGCCTTCTATTACCAAGCAGTTAAAAAATAGTGGAATTGGTGACAATTGTCCCATATACGAGGCACAATGACCTCCTTACTGTGAAGTGTTTCCTTTTGTAGTCTACTCAAGTGTGAGAACACATTGTTTACTGCAGCATTGCTACCTCTGAATCGAAGAAGCCTCAGCTCTTTGGGTTGTTCTTTAGATATTTTTTCTAAACAATCATCTTCATGTATTTCTTCTAGCAAGTATGTGATTGAATTTTAATTTTCTTTGGTTTTGCTTGTTTCATTTCAGCTTAATCCTGTTTAGTCTTTCCAAGGGTTTGGAATGCCTGTTCTGTAGTGCATGCAGGACTCTATGTGCGTCTCTGGTACGGTGATGCTTTTACAGCTTGTGAGTGTCAGGAATCTGCAGCAGCTGTCCCATTGCTTTTTGCTACTCTGCAATTGCTCAGTTGTCCCTACAGCACTTCAGCTGAGGTGTTCCTGAGGGATCTTTTAACCAAATTGACAGCTAATGTGGTTGAAGTAAGGGCTATTATTCTCGGTGCTTACTTGCTTTTAGTCTGTCTCCCTGCATGTTTAAACCTTGCTGCTGAGAACTGTTTGTGGAGCTGGTGAGCCCCTGTTCTGATCCACTGAGGTGGTGCCTGCTGCCCAGTTCCATCTCCCCCGGCCTCTCTGCTGACATGTAGATAAATGGCAGAACTTCATCAGTCTGAAAGAATTTGCCTATTGCATTTGGAGCTTGTGCCATCCAGTGCACTTCAGAGCAATTGCAAAGACAGTGAAATAAATAAAGTTTGCTCCTATAGTGTTTTCCCTGGAGACTTGTACATCTGGCTGTTCTGTAGTCCATTGGGACTGTGCAGTTAGAGAAAACAGTGTTCAGTTTCTGGGTAAGCTTGTAAGCTCTTATGTATTTTCCAAGTTTACTGAACTGCACTAAACTCTATAAATATTTACATGTTCTTCAGAATAAATTTAATAGCACCTTAGCTGAAGTAGCTTCGTTTTAGCAGCGAGTCTAATTCTGTGCTTATTTAATGAGAAAAGGTAGTATCTGATACCTGATAAAAATGATGGTTGTAATGATTGTAGCAGGAAAAATGCAGAATCAAGAAGGTACGAATAGTTGTTATTGGGTGATTATTGTTTTTTAATTTTGTCCTCTTAAATGACCTTTTTAATCTCTATCATGGATCTTCTTGTGTGTACTGAGGTTGTATATTCTCCATCTGTGCTATTTGCAAGAGTCATGGCCTTACTAGAAGAAAAAACCTCAGCTCCTGGCATCCTGTCCTGTCACTTGGCATGTCAGGCTATTGCCATGTATTTGTGCATTAAGCAAGGCATAACTCTGGGGGAAGGAGACAGACTGGTGTCTTCAGTTGAGATAATACTAACCTAACATTTCTGGAGTCCATATAAATGAAAAGCTGTTCTTGCAGTGGATCAGCCTTTGAGTTGTAAGAATCTGTTTGCATTTGTGTAGCTCCTGTAGCTGATCAGAGCTTTGTTCTTGCAAAAGGTCCAGCTGCTGAAGTGCTCACGGGCACGGTGTGAACAATTGACAGGCAAATGCCACTCTTCCTTTTGACATTTTAACAGCCTGAGGAATGCAGTGGGTGTCAGTGGGGAATAATCCAACTGGCACGGCACTGTATCAGAATACAATTGAAAGGCTGCTTGTGTAAGTAGTCAGGCACTTGTGTGTTATGAAATGTAGTGAATTATAACATCAGTAAATATTTCTGTAATATTTCTTGTAAATAGTGTTTTGGTGAGCTCTTTAAATAGACTTAATGAATTGACGGGTCTCATTCATCTGACAGAAATCAAACCCATTGTAGAAATACACCTCCTGTTGTCAGTAAAAGTATATTAAGACCACATTTTGGAGTGGTAATACTGAATTTACGAACTGCAGGCAGTTCTTATTAATTTTGCATGTAGGCAACCCATTGTTTACCCATTGTTTTGGGGCAAGATTTGTTTCATGGTTCAGATTTCTGGCAGTCTGCCTGTTATCTCTATATTTTTGCTCATTGTTCACTTGCAGCCTTGGATTGTACTTGCTGGCACTGTAAGCAGGCTGGCACTTGACAAGCTGTCAGGAATTTTCCCTGTTCTTTTGAAGGGGCTGAAATGGAGTAGATATTTGGTAGAACTGGTTAAGAGCAATTTGGGCTTTACTTGCTGTGACTAAGAGGAGTCAAAAAGGTTTGTAATGATATAGAATATCGGCCCTACAGTAGTTGTGCCCTGGTTCCCTGGGTCACAGTGTTTCAGTGCAGGATAGTACCAGACACCAGAGCATCAAGCAGGTTTGCAAGAAGCAGCTTATTATAAGGCAATAGACTTGTAATGGGCTCTGTGCAAAAAATATGCAGAATGTACAGATTAATATTCTGTGTCATGTTTATCTATTGAACTTTATTACAAAATGGTTAGTGCATCCAGAAGTGAGTCTGTCTGAACTGAGTCTAAATAAGTCCTGATATACCACTACCCCAACAAATGGTCACTTGGCTCTTTGGATTAAGAAACAGAGGATGACCAGATAGGACATGTGCACATGGTCACACCACTCCCTCTCCATGAGCTCTAACTGTGCTAAGTTCGATGTGTCATTTAGCAGACCATTGCTGTTCCTTACCTCTAGATACGGTATTACCAGTCCTATACCTAAACCACCTTGACAGTCTCCCTTTTTTAAATAAGGCCTAGGAAGCATCAATGGCTTGCCTGGTTTTGATGTGTGTATTGATCTTTAGCTTGGACTTCATCAGTGAGATTTGGAAACGTGCTTTTAAAATGATAGCTTACATAATTTCAGTAATTAATTCTAGAATATGGGACTTTAAGGAATTTCAAGTATTGCAAGATGTGGGAATAAACGGCAAGGACTGGCAGCGCTGTGTATGGCACATGTCACTGATCTGGATTCTTGTTGCAGCTTGTAGTAGGTAGTGCTTGAAGGTGTTGCCAAACCTCACATGACCATAAGAGGTGGCTCTTAGCATCAGTCTTAGACCTCAGTGGTTGCTGAAGTTTGGTTAAGAGCGGCATGGTCATAAGTTGCCTTAGCAGCTGATGGTGGGAGGCTGAAAGAACAATGACAAAGATGAATTGGTCTGGCGCAGACTTAAGGCTGTAGCAGCATGTAGTGCTGTGTAGTGTGCTTGATAGGCTGGCCAGCTGGAACTGGTACGATGCTCCTGGCTCTGATTATCTGTCATTTATTTGTTTCAATTTTGAAATTAGTGTGAGAGATTTGGATTGTCAGGGTTTCTGCCTATCAGTCATTGAGTGGTGTGGTGGACAGTGCAGATGTGGTGACTAGAATCTTTGCCCTTTCAAGAGAAATTTTTAAAATATAAGAGGCAAAGAAGTGGCTGTTAGTCTTTAGTGAGATATCTCTCATAAATTAATATAATAAAAAATTATGGTTGTCATAAGATTAGCAGAGAATCTGATCTATCAAGATTCTGTTCCCTGTGCGTTTGTGGGTGTTTGCTAACAAGTGATCTTAGACTTGTTTAGGTTGGACAAGACCCTTAGGATTGTCAAAACCAACTGTTAAAACACCGGTACCAAGTCTGCCACTAAAGCACGTCAGCTTCTTCTTCCCTACCTATGCCTTCTGAAGTGTTTATAGCCATCCATTGCAGCACTCCAGCTGTATGAGTCATGCCTTGTGTTTTGGTGATTGCAATCGCATCATAGTTCTCCAGCTGTACAATGGCTTCCACATCATGAGAAACTGTATGACTTTATCTGTGTGCACATACATATGTTAAAAAAAAAAAAAAGCCTCAAAAAGTCAGTTTACTTCATTTGGTTGGAATCATATCCCAAGCAGCCATGGTATTGCCTTACCAGTGGTATAAACATGATTGCATGGGAATTAAATGCTACACTTGATATTCTTTTTACAACATACCTTGACAAAACTCTACATTTTGAGTCAGTGTATTGTTGTTCCATCCAGAATGGAAGTGTTACAACAAGCGCACTGCTCTGTTCATCATATCCCATATTGCCTTCTTTTGACAAACGTTTGCCAGAAAGACTTGAAACTCTGACTGATGAATTTCCTGTGTTTTTTCTCTTCACTGAAGTAACTTTTCTCCATCAGTAGCAGTTTAAAATAAAATGTCACTTCATAAGCAAAGTTCCAACGCTTATGGAACAAGAATTCAAAATGGGCAGACATAACTCTTGTCTGACTAGTTCTTTAACTCATCTGGGGTGAATACATAAGCAGGCAGTTAAGCAGAATAAGACATTAATTCTGGAGTGGAATGGGAACAGCTTCCTGTTCAGGCAGACCAGAAATACGCATCAGAAATGTGAGAAATAGTTGTCTTGTGTACTTTTCATTCCACCCTGATTTTGAGTCCTCAGTGAATGGGTAGATGTTGTATGACTAAAATTTGCAGTTGAATTTGTTTTCAGACTTCTCTGCTTTTCAAAACTGTTGAAAGGAATAATCTAACTTATCTATAGAGGCTTCTTAAGCAGAGCTGTTAACATTGTACAGAAATGTCTTGCAATGATAATGCATTTTCCCTCTGCATTTCTTTTGAAAGCTTTATAATCTCAGTATTGAAAATGGACTTCATGGGTGAGCTAAGAATGCTTTCCCAAATCCTGGATTAACCAGCAACCCAGCAGTTAATGCGCTTCTCTGGTAGTAGGCAGTACAGTTCGTTGTGATGTTGGGTTTGTTCATCTACTGTTTACTTATTGGTCCTGAACAGGAGTGAGTGGCATTGCGAGGGAATGAGGCGAGTCCTGATCAGTTTTTCAGTCTTGGTAAGTAAATCGAGTGAAGGATGGACTTGAGTCTCCATTCCCAGCCTCATGGCCTCTACTCAGCTGCTGACTTTTAGGAGCTGGCAAGGAGGTTTAGCTACAGGAAACAGGGGAGAGGGCTTTCTTCTTCTTCCTGTGATCTGTGCTCTTACTGTTCTGGTCTTATTTGCTTTCCTATTAACAATGGCTTTAAGATGACTTTTTGTTTCCCTGACTCAGCACAATGCAGTTCTTTTATGAAGAACTGTGTAAAATAGGATCTTTAATTGGAGGAGTGTCTAAATTTAGGAAGTCTTACATTGGAACTCATACTGTTAAAGATAACACCACCACACCTTGTTGATGCTGTATTCTGTTAGTTGCAGCTAAAGAATGCATTCAGCATGAATGGTCTTGATATGAAGCATGATACAGAAGCTGGAGATTTCCAGGGACTCTAGAAGACAATAAGGTTGTGTCCACTGCCCCATTTTGCTTTAAAAGTAAAGCAGCACAAAGGTGATGCTGTATGTGAGTGTAGTTCCTCTTTAATTCAGTTTTAGTAGAGTACCTTGAACAATAACTATGTCAGTTCTGATAATAGCAGAGATGGTGAGCTGAAGGGAAACTGTGCTCTGTAGCCTCTTCCAACCCTGTTTTAAAGAGTATTTGGGAAGAAGACTTATTCTAAAAAAACTTTTAACTAAACTGTTTCTTAGATCCAGTAGTTTGTTTTTAAGATTGGTTTCAAGGAAAGATAAAATAGTCAAACTAATTTGTGCTATGAATGAATGGCTTCAGTTCTGCTGATCAAATGGGAAGGCTCGTTGAGTGGGTTGTGCCAGGTATTTCATCAAGGGTCTTCAGCATCCTTTAATAGCCGGATCTTAATCTGCCGTATCTTCCAACTAATTTGAATAGTTGAAGTAGCCTAGGAGTTGAGGTAAGTGTAGATGTTTTGTAGTTTTCAGTTTAAAAATAAGAAATTAAAATCTGCAAGTTGCTTAGTATGCAATTACTCTTTGTATATTAGATCTGTATCGGAACAGGTAGAGGTAAACTATGTTAATTAAGATGGTTTGATCAGAGTGGCTCATTCAGTGGCTAAAATGGATTGTATTTCTCTAGGAGTGGTAGAAGGCGATTTAGCTGCTGTTGAAGCTTAC
>VWPV01028717.1:24363-38527 GCA_013389885.1 Geococcyx californianus | reverse complement strand
AGAATTTGATTATCTCATGGTTGATGCACCCCAGACAACCTCCGACTGCAACCTCACCCACCAGCCCTTCTCTATTTGTAAACAGGAGGTCAAGGAGAGCCCCACCCCTGGTAGGCAACTTCTTGAGGCAACTTCCAGCTGATTAAACAACAGCAGACCCACCTCTTTCTCCTGAACAGGTGGTCTATAACATACTCCAACCAGGACATCAGTGTTGCTTGCCCCTCTTACTCCTACCCATAGACACTCAATGTGGTCATCTCCAATTTCAACTTCTACAGCATCAAAAGTTTCCTTAGTGTACAAGGCCACCCCTCCACCCCTTCTCTCACGCCTGTCCCTCCTGAAGAGTTTGTAGCCTTCCATGGCAGCACTCCAGTTGTGAGAATCGTTCCACCATGTTTCCGTGATAGCAACTATATCATAGTTCTCCTGCCGGGCCAGGGCTTCCAGCTCCTCTTGTTTGTTACCCACACCGTGTGCATTACTGTACATGCACTTCAGCTGGGCTACTGGCTTCACCCTTGATAATGACTCACTTTCTACACTCACATCACTGGTGAGACCGGTTACATCCCCCTCCCCCTTCGGACCTAGTTCAAAGCCCTCTAAATGAGCCCTGCCAACATGTGACAGGATATTTCCTTATTTAGAGCCCAGAATTTTGTCTTTCAACTGAAACTCCAAAACTGAGAAGGAGCCAGAACCAACTGGTTCCTAAAGGTCTTCTACTGCAGCAATTAATTTCAGCTCATCTCTTTGTGAATAAGAAAGAAATGAAACACTTGATTCTTTCTACAGCCTTAGTTTTCCTCTCTTTTGTTAATACTGCTTTTCAGACACTTGGTAAGTCTTTATTTTTTATCCCCTGTGAAAGCGGATGTGAAAGTGGGCATTTTTGTTTTCAATTATTTGTCTGCTTTGTGAAGTAGATGGACTTGACTGCTTCATACTCCTCATCTGTATATGTGACTGAGTTTTCAAAAACTAAAAATGGAAAGGAATTAAATAGGATACTGTATTTGTATCTCCTAGCCTTATGATGAGATTGTGTGGGATGAACTAGGACTTGTGGATTCATGTGAGATGCAATACTGGGACTGAGCAGATGTCAGTGGAAAAAAAATATTGAAAATATCAGAGTCGGGAACAGCTCTGGAATAACCATTATGGCTTTTAGACTAAGAATGAGAGGCATACTTAAGGCTCTGAAGCTGACCAAGGACAGATCATAGCTCCCTTTTGATGTAAGGATTGCGTTCAAGGACATTTTTCATTTATCCTTAAATTAATTAGACTTGTTGAGGAGTAGGGTACAACCACAGCTTCTGAAAGAAGACACTGTCCTGTGTGAGCTGTGCCAGCACTACCCTGTGCAAAAAGGGAGTCTCCCCTCTGTTCTGTAAGCTGGGAGCCCAACCTATGTGATAGCCCAAATACAAACCTCACAGTTTCCAACCAGAACTCCTATTATTAGACCACAACAGCTGAAACTTAGGGCACTACACTGAGAACTTACTTAGCAGTAAAAAACAAAAGAGTTAATAAGATTTAAAACTTTTTGTCTAAATGGACAAGGAAAAAAGAAACTAGGTTTTAGCTCCAAATTTAGATCTGATGAAGTGAAACTTTCACTGGTCAAAGTAATACAGGGCCATTTTGGGAAAGCTTGAAGATTAAATAATGACATGCTAACAAGAACTGTTCTTCCTGTCACAGCTTCATTAAACAGAATTTCCCAGACAGTTTCTGCTTTGTTTATTATTTTATGTTTGCTGTGCCCTAATATCCTACCCCTGGCTTAAGAATTTAATGTAGTGTTTGGAAGGGTACAGCACCGTCCCTTATGTGGTTATTCTCTCAGGTGGATACAAGGGGTGATGCTGCATCTCTGCTCCCAGGTAGGGATTTGAGGCACAGAGAACTGAAGTGCAGAACCTTATCCTCTTGTCCCATAGGTCCCAGAATATTCCCTGTAGTCTAACTCTCACTCCCTCACAAACTAAAGCCACTGGAACATGTTCGCTATCTGACATTTTGAAAAGCAGGCAGTTGTGTTCCCAAACTGTTGCCCAGCCCTGAACGACCTGCTTTACACATTGGCAGGAGTACAACTGCAATACCAGGCAGCTTTTCCCAGCAGAGACTACTTGTCTTGGGGCAGTACTAAATCAGGCTGCCTATAACCCTTTGAGAGTGTTAGCTAGGCTGTTTAGTGTTAGCATTCTGTCTTTCCATAAAAATGCACAGGCACACAGCCACACACCTGAGTATCTTTACCTCTATATACTGCCTGATGTTGGTCCTTCTGGGAGTGATTGTGTAAATAATGTTGACTTCTTATGATAGATGTACTGATGAGAGGATACTGGAACAAGGAAAGACAAGTCACTGTTCCACAGCTATTAATCCTAAAAACTCCTCCAAAGGACAACAGAACATGACCATTCCACAAGGAGCAAGAGTCACAGAAGGCTCACTCACTAAATGTACTAAGCACAGATGGAACTCAGTAGAGATGTGTGTAAAAATGAGCTAAATCTATAGTGCATGCAGTGATAGCAAACTTTCAAATCTTCACTAAGGTCTCTTTTAGAAATATTGAAAGAAATGTGTAATTCAGTAGGAATTTAGAAAAATAAAATCAACTGCACTCATGAAAATTCCATTATAATAATGACACTTTTGAAGCTGTCATGATGTACGTATTTTATGTGTTCTTATTCCTCTCTATTGTGTTCACATGAGCTGCACTTATTCTTCTTCCCAGGAGGAAATAAAAGTCTTGAAAATGCTGTTTGATCTTTGTGAAGTGACTCAGATCTACAGTCTCCTGACTTAAGTCAGATCAGTATAGAATTAACAGCATAATTCTTTCCTCACAAGCTTCCTTGCCATGTGTCCACCAGAAATACCTTAGTTCTAACTATTTTGTTTTACAGACAACAAAATATTTTTAATATACAATGAGGATACTAAGCTCTGTTTAATTGCTGAGAGTCCTCAAATCATCACAACAGCTGCTTGCAACAGAAACACTGAGTTACAAAAATTCAGGTGGGTGTCTGATCACCAGGTGATGAGCGTGGCATTTGCACAGTGTCTGGGAGTACCCTACAAGCAAAACCAGGCTAAAGTTTCTCTGTCCCCCTGCAACAAGAAAAGTAAATTCCAAAAATGGGAGTGCAGAAATGCAACCTTGGCAATCCAAGGGGAAGATTTATTTCCCAGTGCTGGCAAAAGAAAAGAAGACAACATTGTGCTGAATGCAGGATCAGCAGCAATGAATAAATGGAAGATCTATGGAACCATGGATGATTTGTGTTCTCAAGGCCATGAAGGTAAGTTTAAAGGTTAATTTTAACAGTGCCTTGAACCCACTTGTTTGCCTCACAGACAGGGCCCTGAGTTTTCTTCTCCCCTTAGTCTAATATCATCTCTTCCCCCTGAGGCAATGGTGGACTGGAGGATGATTAGTTCACATACTCTGGCCTGTGTTTCCCCATCCTGGAGATGGGGGGTGGATCCACAGGTGCTAAGCTTCAGAGAGAATGCTGTATGTGCAAAATGTGCATTATTTTTCTTCACTTTTAAAGCAAAAGGCGGATCTAGGCTATTTTTAATTACTAGCTTCAACAAAAGCACTTTATTTATCTTTGTAATAGTACTAGTGAAATTGCATTAGCATTGTTAGATGAAAGACAAAAAAATTTAAGGTTAGTACTCTATCAGTACATTTAAGGATAGAATTCCATGCACACTACCATTCAGTTCTTCTATGAGATTTCAGACGCCAAAAATCCCAAACACTTAACTGATTAAATAAATGATTTATTTTTAGTGAATGGTGGGAAGTTAAGCTACCTTAAAACCAAAATAATGGTATTTTTAGAGAATTACTTTTAAATACATGAGCCAAAAACCATCACAATTTTTTCATAGTTCTTGACTACAGTATGAAACTGTTCTATTTCCAGCCATTACAGCTGGCAATGTCATAAGTAATTGGAACTTGCAAGACTTAGCCAGAACATCTTTGGGAGTCACTGCTGGTAACAGTATGTCATCAGTTTCATTGGTGTAGCACTTGTAGCATTTTCTCCACATATGTACAGTTACATAGAGAACTGGGTCCCCCAGAATCCTATATCTTTATTATTTCTTTCATGCCCCCTCAGATCTGTTTACACTGCTTGGAAATGCCAATGGAGCTCCATGTGCCTTCCCCTTCCAGCTGAGTGGTAAATGGTATGCCGAGTGCACAGCTGCCGGCAGGTCAGATGGCTTACTCTGGTGTGCAACTACCCCCGACTTTGATGCAGACCATTTGTATGGGTTCTGTCCAACTGGCAGTAAGTCCCAAATGCAGATATAGATGCTATAACACAACATGGTTAGGTAAATATATCAATATTGAGATATTGTTACTGATATGTAAGGGAAAGACCTTTTAATGACTTTACTTAACTCAAAAATGTCCCTATTCATTTAACTCAAAAATGCCATAACATCCTTTATAGAAGAAACAAACTTTCCTATTAGTCTATAGTCAGGCTGAAAGCTGTCTAGGTGTGTCCATCAGTAGCTAACACCCAGGAATAGACCAGTATTCTTTAAATACAACTGCATTCCGTATAACATAACCTGAAAATTAAAATTTACTTACAGGTTAATTCTCCTTGCCTCATTGCTATTTGTAGTAACAGTAGTACAATCTTTTCTACTCAAGCAAATCCCAGTTCTTTATCACAAGATCGGTCTACAGTCTGATTGGAATAGCAGCATCCTTGGTCTTTCCCTTGTCATGTTTCACATAACATTACAAGATAATGTTATCTGAACAGACAAACATACTTGCAACTCAGAGCAGGATGAAAGACGCCGAATATGGCGTTACTGAAGAAATGCTGCTTCAGACCCAATTTTTCAGTGCTATGCCACCAACTCACTATTTGTCATTTTGATAGAAGTATTGCACTGGGAAATGAAATTCAACTCATTATCAACCACCATCTACCAGCACTATTTTCACTGACATTACTAAAAATTGTTTCCTGGTGCAATATTGTATGCATTAGCTTAAAAACAAACAAACAAACAAACAAACAAACCAATCAACCAACAAAACCAAAAACAAACCAAAAAATCCCTGACCCAAAACTACCCTCGCTGTATAAACAGGGAAACATGAAGAATTTGGCATTATAAAAGTGTTGATACACTATCACTAACACTCATGCCTACAGTTAAAAAAGAATGTTAAAAATCTGGAGTGAATCAACAACACAGAAATAAAATAAAAATAGAAAACTTTGCTTCTAATGAATAGTTCAACATCTTAAATATCTTGTCCTCAACAGAAGAGAAAGCTAAGGACAGTTGTTAATGACATTTTATTAGCACTTGCCCAGGGAAAAGTTTTGCTAGCAGTAAGCTCTCAGAAGACAATTTCTAAATTCCAATTACCTAAAACACATGCAGACTAGAAATAAGGCACACATTTTAAAAAATGTACTTAGTGATAGCAAAGTTTAAAAAGCAAACTTTCCATCGTTAGAGATACTTGCATTTCAGTTGAATTTCAGGCAAGAAATAATTTGGGCATAGTCTATGAGCTACTGAACAGGTTTTCAGAGTAGATTATGACCAAGGTGCAGTTTTGCCTTACTGATCTCTTTACAGAATTTTTTTCACCCAGAGGTTATCTGATTTGCACAGGGAAAACTGAAAGTAAAGAATGAAAGGCCCATCTCTGTTAATGTCAATGGTAAACCCTCTTTTTTACTTAACAAAGAACAAGTTAACAGAAGAGTATAAGGTTTGGAGGTCTGAGCCTTATTTGCCTAAGAATCTCATTTCACAAGTAAGCCTGCAGTTAAACTTTCTCACAGCATTTTGTGCAAGATATTTATAACAATCTGTAATACTAAACCAGTTTTCTCTCATACAGACAATGACAGATTTTGGAGTGCAGATCCCTTAACAGGGACCTACTACCAGATGAACTACCAGTCAGCTCTCACATGGCACCAAGCAAGGAAGAGTTGCCAGCAGCAGAATGCAGAATTATTAAGTGTCACAGAGATACATGAACAAATGTATCTAAAAGGTGAACTACTAAGCAAGACTCTGTATCTAACAGCTTTTCGACTGATTGCAAATGTTTCAGTTTTAATCAATTTACAGTGAATAGCTGATGTAATAATAGTATATGTACTGCTAAAGAAATAGTAGAATTACTGTAAATTAAGGTTTTTATAGGTAGAAGCTTTTTAAGTTATGGAATTGCCATTTGCAATTATTTGTATTATTATTGTTTCAAGAAAGTTAAGAATTTACAGCTAATTAAGGAAAAATTGACCCAAGATCAGAAAATACCAGAATGCCCCAGAAAAGGACATTCCAATAAGGAATGTCATTACAGAAGGCAGTCATTACATGACTTTTGTGTTAGGAAATCAGTATTCTTCACATATACCTAATGAAATAGATTTTTGGAAAGATAATACAGATCTTATACAAAACATTATTAAAAATCTAAAGACTTTCTGGATTTATGCACAGACTCTGTAGAATGAAGGCCCTGTATCAACTGGATCAAACTCAAGCAAACTTGTAACATATTATATTATAACATATTATATTAACAATGGCAATTCAGTTTTCAAAGCTTACTTGAATATGACTGTAGGGCAGAATTAAAATTAAGATAAACTAATATGCAAATTAGTCATACTATTCTCTACCTTTTAACTACAGAATAAACTCTGAGTTTATTACCAGTGAATGTGGATTCTGTACTGAACTAGAAATCACCAAGTAGACAATTATTCTTTTCCTCTAAACTCTGAAAATGCAGAGTATTTCCTAACATCTCATTAGAATTCAGCTCTCTTGGTTACCTAGATTTGATCGACAGCAAGAGATCCCCTCTCTGGATTGGACTTAACAGTCTGAACCTCAACAGCGGCTGGCAGTGGAGCGGTGGTGTTCCCTTCAGATATTTTAACTGGGCACCAGGTAGCAATCATTTTTTTAACAGTTTTTGGAACTAAACTTTCCTGACAGTATGATTAATGCATATTAATTACAGTTCTGTAGTACTCCTTATAAACATGAGAAAATGGAGTTGAAAGGCTTACGAAACATGTAAGGTCAAAAAGCTGAGAATGAGGCTTTTCCTTGCTGTGTGTCACAAGGAGTCTCAAGCAGAAGAGTTAAGTAAACTTATCTCCTATCAGAAGCAGATATAGTGAAAATCACTAGTTGATAAGCAGCATACTAGGAAGGCCCTCAAGTCTGTTAAAACCTCTTCAGCTCTCACAAGGGTTATCAGACCCACACCCTGCAAGGATGTCAGCTGTCAGTGAGCAACAGTCTTTCAAAGCCTTCTCCTTCACTTCTTATGATTTTCTTCTTTCCTCTTTAACATTCAAGAGAGGTTGCAAATAGAGTTCACAGCATTGGCAATTTATCTCTGAAAGCTGCTTAATGATTGTCACGTCAACAGACGGTGGTGGCAAATGCTGAATGTTTGCTTGCTGAATAAACACATCATATTCCATCTTTTGGCCTTCCCCAAATCTCAAACGGGCCACCCAGAGACGCTGAGTCTGGTAGAGGTTTGTCTACCTTCTTCTAAACTGGTCAAATTCCTAAGTTTTGCAGAGAACAGAAGCAGCTGGCTCTCAGGTCAAGCAGCCCACACTTTTGGAGTTCCTGTATCCCCACATGATTGCTGTTATGATGAGTTATTCTACCCATTTACAGTTAAATGGAAAATTATTCCCAGTTGTATCTTTTTGGGGGAGGAAAAATAAAAGTAAGTCACAGCACTATAGACCTCTCTGAGAAGAGAGAACACTGAGCCTTTCCCAAGGACGGTGGTCCTGGAGAACCTCCTAGAGGGCTGGTTGCAGCAGCAGGCAGTGTAGAGACACACAGAGAGGAGCCTCAGCTTGCAGTAAGGAGAAAATCTGCAGCTAAACTGATGAAAGGACATGCAGAAAGGACTTTTCCAAAGGGTCTGAGTGGAACGCTCTTGTTCCAGTGCACCACTGAAAGCTGCTGGACCAGAACCTGACACAGAAAGGAAAGACTGCCCTGCAAGCACATTGTGGAAATGAGACTTGTTTTCACATGCGATTTGGTATGCCTTTTCTAAATGATGTGACTTATATTTTATTTTTAAAAAATTCCACATTATTATTTTTGTGCTCTACTAAACACAGCTCTAGAAATCAGAAACCTTTTAACATGCTTTCATGAACAGCTGTCAGGCTTTGTCCAGTCTAGGTTCCCATCCCTCTGTACTCTGATTCTACGATTCTACTCAACCATCAGACATCATATCCCACAGATTTGTGACATTTTTCTTTAGTCTTGTGTTTTTAACAAATAATATTAATTCAGCAAGCTTGGTTTACTAGAAGCTTGAACTCTAATTTTCAGGTTTGAAATTTCTTTTTATTGTTAGCAGCCGATGGGACTTTGTTTGAAGAATGCTCCTCTCTGTTCACATCTGTAAAATTCCTTGTCTGAGCATGAACTACATTAAGATACTGCCTTATGATGTTCCTGCCCAAAAATATCAGATTGTGTCCTCTGATTTGATGAATGTAACGGAGTATTTTAGAGTGCTCAATACTTAGTCCTCTTAGCATAATTTGATACTGAGCACAAACTGTTCATAACACTAAATGTTTCATGTGCTGTGAAGCTATGAACTCTGACTTCCTACTGTATGTATACAGCATTGCGACTGTAGCAGCACCAGTTACTCCTTCAATGTCTGGACTTGTCAGTCCAACATCTATTGACAGGGCAACAACATCATCTGTTCTGCAACTTTGTTATAAGCTAAATATTCATCAGCAGATGTATGGCTGACCTTCATACACAGGTTGATTAAAAAAGTAGAGGAGCAAGGGAAGGACTTGTGGAAGTATTTCCATCAGTGTTGCCGCAAAATTTAGTATCACTTCTGTGCAAACAAACAATTTTCACGAAACTTACAGGCATATCTTATTTTTGAGACCACTATTTTGCAATCAAATATGGCAGAAAGTGTGAATTACTCAACAAGCATCTAAAGAAATGCTATGAAGGGTATTTGTAAATTACATTTCTTTCTCTCCAGCAGAAAGATAATTGTAGCAATCAAGTAGTGGATTTCTAATTGACACGTGAAAAGGCTGGAAGTAAACTCTTCTTCCAGCTGCTGACATAAAGCCTGGACTACATAAAAATAATTTGCTTTTTATTCTATGAAGGAAGCCCTGAGTATAAGCCTGAGAAACTCTGTGCAGTACTAAATCCCAGAAGAGATGCTAAATGGGAAAACCATCCGTGTGAACTGAAATTTGGTTATATTTGTAAAAAGGAAAACTCCACACTGGATCCTTTCATTCTCCCATCAGGTATGCCCAGCAAAGAAAAACTCTTTAATAATAACAGAATTAGTGCAATTAAAATGAAATTTCATGGCTATTTACAATTAAAAAAACCCAACTATTGTCTTTTGGTTTTTTGCTTTGATGGGTGGCACAGAAAAAAGTATGCTATTATTTCTTATATATTCAAATATTGGAAATGTTCCTAGAACCCAGCAACCACACAAACATTTTATATTTCATGTTATTATTCATGATTCTAGCAGCACTGATTTAAGCCACACACTGTCCCACAGTATCATGGATTGCATGGATGTGAAAATAAAATTACAGATGACTCACCCTCCCTGCAGTGCACTTGAATAAAAACAGAGACTTATCACTGTCTTGGAAAGACTGCATCAATAGGTCCAAACCATCTTCTCAGGCTGACTGTATGTAACCTTTAAAGGAAAGAAAAAAAAGAGCAAGTTCCTTCACACCACTTTTCCACTATGGTTTTCTCTGATTTGTTTAATGACACTTAGTATGGAAAGCCACATGTGCAGAGTACTTGTGCTGCAGTAACAATGCCTTTATGAAATGCGTAAAATACAATTGAGTGGGGTATATTGTGTGAAAACATCATAAATGGAATTTCAAAATATTTCTCTGTTCAAAAGTGAATATTTCCTACTAGTGAAACCCAGTTATCACTGGTTCCATTATTTTTCTCTTTTATTTAAATTCAGTATGTTTTCTATAAAAGTTGAGTGTAACAGCAGACTGAAATGTCTTTTATGTATGAGGAATGAATAGAAGTACTGCTTATTTATAATCACTCTTTTCATTCTAAATAGTTAATTAGCTGATTTTGAATGTAATTGCAGTTATTGTAGACTTCAGACTGCATTGTTTAAAATATTCAAATATCTATTGATTTTGAGGGGATGCAGAGCCTGTTAAATGCCCAGAAGGATGGTTGCCCTATGGAGATTACTGTTACATAATTCACAGAGACCCCAGAGTATGGAGAGAAGCCGAACTTTCCTGCAGTGACAGCAATGGCAATCTGGCCAGCATCCACAACCCTGAAGAGCATGGCTTCATACTGTCTCATCTTGGATACAGTGAGTATTTCTACAGGGCAGTGTTTGGTATGAATGGAGAATGATATTATTAAAACTTTAGAGGATTAAAAAAAAAATATCTTATTTGTTTGATATGAATATTTATAGGAAAGCCCAGAGATATATTGGTTAAAAAAAATCCAAACACCAAAAACCAGAAGAGGAATCAGTGCTTCCTTTTCATTTTGATTTTAATTTGTTTTTCACTGCATGAAATCACTTGAAGGAAACAACAGCTCTAGTTATTGCAGCATTTGGGCTGATTATCTGCCTCAGACACCTTGTAGCTGTAGATATAGTAATGGACTTTTACTGATAAAGCTGAGGAATTCAATTTCCTGCTGGTGTCTCATTTTTTTTAACTTCTTGAAAGAAGAATGTGAATTAGATCTTAAAATAAACCACACTGTCATTTAATCCAAATGAATTTGTATTGTAACATGACAATTTCAGCTCACCTCCATAAAATCATGTTCCTGCAGACTGTTTCAACTTGGGTACTAACAAAAGTAAGTTTCTTTTCTTAGAAGCTGCAGATGAGCTGTGGATTGGTCTGAATGATCTCAGCACTCAAATGTACTTTGAGTGGAGTGATGGCACTCCCGTGACATATACCAAATGGTTGCCTGGAGAACCAACCCATTCAATCAACGGGCAAGAAGACTGCGTCATTATGGCAGGAGAGGTAGAACCATTCCATATATGTGTAGCACTATACTATTTTGATTTTTGTTTCTATTTCTAGCAGTTTTTAATGAACGCAATTTAGGAAAAAATCAGAGAATGATGTCTTCATTCAGAAAGATTGTTGTTCTAAATTAAATCTAAAATCAAATTAGAGATAAGTAGATAAATGTTCATATTTGAGTGTGCATTATATTAAGCAAACCTTAACAGTCTGTCTGTGACACTTTGCCTGCTTAACATTGAAGCCATATCTAAAAAAAAAGAAGTCTATAACATTTCTAAAAGTTCTGCCTCACCTCTTCTCAAACTGCACCTAGGATGGATATTGGGCAGACAGAGCCTGTGACAGAAAATTAGGTTACATCTGCAGAAGAGAGTCACTACAAGGAGTTCCTAGGACACTAAATACTGATCCTGACTGCCTAAAGGTAAGAAAAGAGAATAACCAAGCGTGTGGGTAACAAAATTCCTTTGTTTCCATAACTTACCTTTGACATTGAAACTATTTTCACACAGCAAGTGTGATTGCACATCAAATTCAGGATGATAATTTACCTTACATTCCTTTATTTAAAATAATTTATTTTTATTTTTTTTTTTAAGTCAATATGAGTCAGGCCCATTTTCTCTCAAAACTTTATGTGAAAGAGGATAAAGCCATTAATGCAGTTTTCTACATATTCATTATATTATTCTACAACCATCTGTGGTTATCTAATATGGAGTAGAGACTGGGAGACATTTCTGTACTACATGACATGATGCAATATGATGACTAATTTCACTGTTGAAGCCAAATCAAAAAAATTAAAATGCTTTTATGAGTGAATATGTTTTGAACAAGTTATTGTACCCCACTGCTTTTTTTTTCTTCTCTTTTCCCCCCTTATTACTTTCCTATTTAGTACTGTTCTATACTTAGTAACATTTCCCACAATCCCATATGGGGAACAGAACTGAGGCTCATTGCACTTGCTGGAAGTAAGCAGCAGCCAAATACTGAACAGAGATTTTATTTATATTTCTTGGATGCAGCACGCAAATCTTGAGCTGCTGTAGAAGGGAAAAGTGACTCGGAATTCAGCTGTAATTATGAGGATTTTGTTTTGCAATAATTTTTATGCTACCTCTTCAGTTAGACTTTTCAGGTGAGCTGATGAGCTAAATCAATTAATTAGTCTAGTTACTGTTCTTTTAGCCTAGAAATGTCAGGAAATTTGAGTCAGCATCTCACTACAACACAGACTACCTTCTTCAGTTCTGAGCAAGGAAGTGTTTTACTAATCTGTTTCTGAATATATTGTCCTTTTTGTATGCCTCTGACATTTTTATCAATTAAAATTTATCAGTAACTAATTGCCAAAAAAGGGAAGACTCATATGCTTTTCTTGCTGGATCTTTACTAAGCTTAATTCCCATTGGTCCACTGGAATTCAAATCAATGTGTTACTGTATTAAGTTATATTTAAAATATGTTGATTTAAGAGCATACACTGACATTCATGCACTGTAACATAAGATCTTTTTACTGCAAATACATTCCACATGTTCTTGACAGGGATGGGAAAGACATGGTTTTTACTGCTACCTTGTTGGTCATACTTCAGTAACATTTTCAGAAGCAAAGAAAATCTGTGAAAGGAGCAGCGGCTATTTAACAAGTGTAGGAGACAGGTAAGAAAAGAGTCTTAAAACTGTACATCTGATGGAATAATCTTGGAATTTTATAAAATAGTTGAGAAATTCTATAAAATCATTGAAAAATAAAAAAGTGTGAAAGCAGAAAGCCAGAATGGCTGGAGAAAAAAAAATAATTCAACATAGTAGGTCTTCTTTAACAAAATATATTTTGCACATTCATAATTTCCAATACTTTACTCTGGAAAAACAGATAACAGCTGCTTCTGTTCTGTAAAGAACAGGTTTTCAGCATAGCATGGCTTCACCTGCTATTGCAGCTAGTCCATCTGCTGTCCCATTAAGCAACGTATTTCCACTTAAAAGGAAACCTAAGGAGACTCCAACCATTCTAGTCTTGTGTAGTTTAGGATGCTGGGAAACAGCAGATAAGAAGAAAACTAGGCTTAATCCCCATCTGACTCCTGCCATTTCAGATTCGAGCAAGCCTACCTGACCAGCCTCGTTGGTCTGAGCACTGAGAAGTACTTTTGGATTGGTCTCTCAGACATGGAAGAGCAAGGGATGTTCAAGTGGGCAACTGGTGAAAGTGTTATGTACACAAACTGGAACGCAGCAATGCCTGGTACTCTGCCATCAGAGTAAATTTATGCTACTAAGGAACTTTCTGTGTTGTAATTCTAAACTGTTTCCCAACTTTGCTAAAACACATCCATGACAACACATATGAACATTCAGCCTTTGAAACAGGAGTGTCTCTGACATAAGCTGCCGTGAAAATATTTCTTTTCTCGCTCCTCATTTGTTATAGAAGCAAAATCAAACTGAGCAGAAATGGTGAAATCCTTTCCAGACTGGGTGACAGCCCGGCAGATCTTTGAGTGACATAGGAAAGAGGCAGGAAAGGGGTTATTCATGCACTTAGAAAGGTTTTTAAAGGACTCTGCTCACTGGTTTTCTTTTTTTACAAAGATCCTCCTTTGAGCAGACACTACACCTAATATTTTGAACAGTCTTTTGTAAATGAATCACATGAGCTGTAAAAAATGTCAGGGAAACCACTTTAAAACACATTTAAATTTGCTTTTATATCTCACAAAAGGGAATGAAGCTGGTTGTGTTGCTCTAAAGACTGGAAATGCAGCTGGACTGTGGGATGTTCAGAACTGTGAAGTAAAGGCAAAATTCCTCTGCAAGAAACAAGCCAGAAAAATCCCTCTTCCTCTTACTCCTAAACCCACTTCTGATTCCAAATGTCCCTTGGGTTGGGATACAAGTAATGGCACCAATTCATGCTTCAGAGTAAGTAAGGATTTTCCCAATACTACTACTCATGAG
>VWPV01028717.1:0-24297 GCA_013389885.1 Geococcyx californianus | reverse complement strand
CCCTCCCTGCAGTGCACTTGAATAAAAACAGAGACTTATCACTGTCTTGGAAAGACTGCATCAATAGGTCCAAACCATCTTCTCAGGCTGACTGTATGTAACCTTTAAAGGAAAGAAAAAAAAGAGCAAGTTCCTTCACACCACTTTTCCACTATGGTTTTCTCTGATTTGTTTAATGACACTTAGTATGGAAAGCCACATGTGCAGAGTACTTGTGCTGCAGTAACAATGCCTTTATGAAATGCGTAAAATACAATTGAGTGGGGTATATTGTGTGAAAACATCATAAATGGAATTTCAAAATATTTCTCTGTTCAAAAGTGAATATTTCCTACTAGTGAAACCCAGTTATCACTGGTTCCATTATTTTTCTCTTTTATTTAAATTCAGTATGTTTTCTATAAAAGTTGAGTGTAACAGCAGACTGAAATGTCTTTTATGTATGAGGAATGAATAGAAGTACTGCTTATTTATAATCACTCTTTTCATTCTAAATAGTTAATTAGCTGATTTTGAATGTAATTGCAGTTATTGTAGACTTCAGACTGCATTGTTTAAAATATTCAAATATCTATTGATTTTGAGGGGATGCAGAGCCTGTTAAATGCCCAGAAGGATGGTTGCCCTATGGAGATTACTGTTACATAATTCACAGAGACCCCAGAGTATGGAGAGAAGCCGAACTTTCCTGCAGTGACAGCAATGGCAATCTGGCCAGCATCCACAACCCTGAAGAGCATGGCTTCATACTGTCTCATCTTGGATACAGTGAGTATTTCTACAGGGCAGTGTTTGGTATGAATGGAGAATGATATTATTAAAACTTTAGAGGATTAAAAAAAAAATATCTTATTTGTTTGATATGAATATTTATAGGAAAGCCCAGAGATATATTGGTTAAAAAAAATCCAAACACCAAAAACCAGAAGAGGAATCAGTGCTTCCTTTTCATTTTGATTTTAATTTGTTTTTCACTGCATGAAATCACTTGAAGGAAACAACAGCTCTAGTTATTGCAGCATTTGGGCTGATTATCTGCCTCAGACACCTTGTAGCTGTAGATATAGTAATGGACTTTTACTGATAAAGCTGAGGAATTCAATTTCCTGCTGGTGTCTCATTTTTTTTAACTTCTTGAAAGAAGAATGTGAATTAGATCTTAAAATAAACCACACTGTCATTTAATCCAAATGAATTTGTATTGTAACATGACAATTTCAGCTCACCTCCATAAAATCATGTTCCTGCAGACTGTTTCAACTTGGGTACTAACAAAAGTAAGTTTCTTTTCTTAGAAGCTGCAGATGAGCTGTGGATTGGTCTGAATGATCTCAGCACTCAAATGTACTTTGAGTGGAGTGATGGCACTCCCGTGACATATACCAAATGGTTGCCTGGAGAACCAACCCATTCAATCAACGGGCAAGAAGACTGCGTCATTATGGCAGGAGAGGTAGAACCATTCCATATATGTGTAGCACTATACTATTTTGATTTTTGTTTCTATTTCTAGCAGTTTTTAATGAACGCAATTTAGGAAAAAATCAGAGAATGATGTCTTCATTCAGAAAGATTGTTGTTCTAAATTAAATCTAAAATCAAATTAGAGATAAGTAGATAAATGTTCATATTTGAGTGTGCATTATATTAAGCAAACCTTAACAGTCTGTCTGTGACACTTTGCCTGCTTAACATTGAAGCCATATCTAAAAAAAAAGAAGTCTATAACATTTCTAAAAGTTCTGCCTCACCTCTTCTCAAACTGCACCTAGGATGGATATTGGGCAGACAGAGCCTGTGACAGAAAATTAGGTTACATCTGCAGAAGAGAGTCACTACAAGGAGTTCCTAGGACACTAAATACTGATCCTGACTGCCTAAAGGTAAGAAAAGAGAATAACCAAGCGTGTGGGTAACAAAATTCCTTTGTTTCCATAACCTACATTTGACATTGAAACTATTTTCACACAGCAAGTGTGATTGCACATCAAATTCAGGATGATAATTTACCTTACATTCCTTTATTTAAAATAATTTATTTTTATTTTTTTTTTTAAGTCAATATGAGTCAGGCCCATTTTCTCTCAAAACTTTATGTNATATGAACATTCAGCCTTTGAAACAGGAGTGTCTCTGACATAAGCTGCCGTGAAAATATTTCTTTTCTCGCTCCTCATTTGTTATAGAAGCAAAATCAAACTGAGCAGAAATGGTGAAATCCTTTCCAGACTGGGTGACAGCCCGGCAGATCTTTGAGTGACATAGGAAAGAGGCAGGAAAGGGGTTATTCATGCACTTAGAAAGGTTTTTAAAGGACTCTGCTCACTGGTTTTCTTTTTTTACAAAGATCCTCCTTTGAGCAGACACTACACCTAATATTTTGAACAGTCTTTTGTAAATGAATCACATGAGCTGTAAAAAATGTCAGGGAAACCACTTTAAAACACATTTAAATTTGCTTTTATATCTCACAAAAGGGAATGAAGCTGGTTGTGTTGCTCTAAAGACTGGAAATGCAGCTGGACTGTGGGATGTTCAGAACTGTGAAGTAAAGGCAAAATTCCTCTGCAAGAAACAAGCCAGAAAAATCCCTCTTCCTCTTACTCCTAAACCCACTTCTGATTCCAAATGTCCCTTGGGTTGGGATACAAGTAATGGCACCAATTCATGCTTCAGAGTAAGTAAGGATTTTCCCAATACTACTACTCATGAGACAGAAGATAGGGCATGTAAAATTCAGAGAATGGCACATTATTGCACACTTTTACTAATCTTTCACACAATACATGGAAACCACTGCAATTATCACTCTAAGAGCAATATGTAAGGTTATCCAAGTAGCATACTTTTTAATCCATATATGATAATTAAAATGGAATGTTTTCCTACTTTGCCAGTAAACTTATTTTTTGCATTCTGTAAACATAGTTCTATCTTAAAATGTATCTACAGGTTTTTGTGAGGGAAGAAAACCAAAGGAAAACATGGTTTGAAGCCCGAGATTTCTGCAGAGAAATAGGAGGAGACCTGGCTGCTATTAGAAGTGCAGAAGAGGAAGCAGTGATAGAAAACTTAGTAATGTAAGCAAGCACAATATCTAACAATTGACATGTTTGTGTAATGATACTTTATATAGGAATAAATAAAAATATTACTTAGCTGCTCCTTACATAATTATTTGAAAGTCATAAGGAAGAGAACTGACAATGTGTTTCATACGGGTACCATTTTCAAAGACATTTTTGTTGTTCCTAAAATTTCTCATCATCCGCAAATCTTTTAAATTGAGAAAAAAAGGTGCTAATTCAACCACCAAACCATCTGAATGCTTCTCCTTTGGGCTAAGTTCTAAGTTGTTCAATGAACCATTTTGAAACTAAATGTTGACTTCCAGTAAACATAAACATTTTATTTCTCAAATAATACCATAATGACAACATCAGCAAAGAAGAACATGCAAAGCAGGAAATTTTAGGGCATGAATTTTAGGGCATTCCTTGTTAGTGGAAGTTTGCTGACCAACAGCATTTTGCTTTTTTAAGAATTTCTGCTTTTTTCTACTTCAATAAGTGAAAGTTATTGTCCCATGTAACTTGCAAAATTTAACAGACCTAACCCATACATCCTCTTCTTCCATTACACATATTTTTCTCATCCTAGAAAAAAATCCCCAGCATCTGACACTTTCTGGATAGGTTTGCAGTGTTTGGATCCTGACGGTGGGCTTTCCTGGAGTGATGGATCCCCAGTAAGTGCTGGACCTTGCCAGTTTCTTTCTGTTCTGACTTTTATTGCTGTTGAAGCTGTTTCCATGACTTCTGTGGATGAAAGTTGTAAAAGAATTCCCCAAAATGTCTACCTTGCTACTGCATAACGCTAAATCATTATTCTTCATACCAGTTTGGAGAAGAAAAAGGCCAATAAACCCTTTGGTTATAGCATCACAACAGTAGTAACAAGCCATACCATTACAGCTACAGAGACGATTACCTAAGTGGCAAACATAGGAGTAGGTGTAGGTTGGGTCATAAGTTGAACTCGATGATCTCAGAGGTCTTTTCCAACCTTAAGATACCGTGATACTGTGATATGAGAAAGGTTTCTTCTGATTTTTATTATTCTCTGGTGACATCTTGCCACATTCCTTTCCCCTGCTATTGATGTATAACCTCAAATGATTCAAGCTTTCATGGGTCTGCCGGAGTTTGTTAAATGCCACGTAATTGCAGAGCCTTTCTTTCTTGAAGCAGCCTCCCAGTACTTGAAGGGGACCTACAGGAAAGCTGGGGAGGGACTCTTTAACAGGAACTGTAGTGATACGATGGGAGGTAACGGTTTTAAGCTGAAAGGTGGCAGATTTAACTAGATATTAGGAAGAAATTTTTTACTGTAAGGGTGGTGAGACTGCCCAGAGAAATCGTGGTTGCCCCATCCCTGAAGTTGTTCAAGGCCATGTTGGATGAGGCTTTGAGAAACCTGATCTAGTAGAAGGGGTTCCTTCCTATGGCAGGGGGGTCAAACTAGATGGTCTTTAAGGTCCCTTCCAAGTCAACCCAATCTATGATTCTATGATTCTGTGATTTCCTTCCAGTGAAAAACTTTTCCCCCTGTATAATAAGATTAAAAAATAAAGTTCTGTTTATTCCATAGGTGAATTATAAGAAAAATTCATATTTTTACAATACTGCATTTGAATATTGTGGAGCAATCAGTGAAGAAAATCCTTCTGTGTTCTGGAGTAATGTACACTGTGAATATAGTCATAACTGGATTTGTGAAATAAAGAAAGGTAGGTAACTTTTTACTCTAAACTCCCATTAGGAAGAAATTTAAGCTGAATCTATCAAAGTCACATGCTTGTACAAACTTCTGTTGATTTCACAGGAATTTTGCATAACAAAAAATAGGTCAAGATATAAATAATTTCGCAGTACTACATTTCTGCATTTTTTCCTTGATTTGAAAAAATATATTATATATTAAAATTTAATTAAATTATACTTGTTTATGTAATTATAGAATTACAGAAAATAAAGTGAAAGCAACCATAAGGAATTATCTGGTAAAACCCACTTTTCCCAAAAGCAGATTTTTCTCAAAACAAAAGTTTTGACTTATATGAAATAGTATGTTTCTTGGAACTTTTACTTGTAGAGAATTTCCAAGTTGGAAGCTAAGAGGGTAGAAAGGGAGAAAGAGGAGTTGGCAATTTAAAATCAAAAAAAGATTATTTTAAATCTTTGTATCCTCTGTGAAGTGGAACTTCACTCCTTTGCTCAGGTGTAGCTCGAATGCTACACATGGACACATTATTCACCTGCTCTCTCTTAAACAAGACTAGTAGCATACTATGTTTGTAAGATGACATGTAAAGAAACTCCTGTAACAACAGGCTTGCTGTAGTGAAGAGGTGGTCATCCAAGCTTCAAAATTTACATCATTTTAGACAATAGGCACGCTCACATCTTGCTCTCATATCAGTAGTAAAGTCCTCTGTGTTCGTTTTTTTTTTTTTTCAAAATTTAAGTACTTTTGAGAGACATATCCACTGAAACAAGAAAGTAATCAATTACATCTTTGTATTGACTTGCACGTTTTACTTCCAAGACCAACAGGAGTGTTGCTTTGGTGGCTCTTTAGGTTCCTTCCCCAAAACAGAAAAGGGTTAATGTTTGAAGTGCTACTTTTCTAAATAACATATTTTCCGTGCTAGTGAATTAATCAAACAATTATTCTAAACAAGGCACATTGTCTCAGCTTCTCATAAAAACTATTGGTCATAGACATCAAAAAGTTGTTGTGAAGATACCCTTTCAGGTAACTTCCTTTGTAATTCTTCAACTGCATGATCAACACAAATAAATGTAATTAGCAAGAGCATCAATAGTAATTGTATAGTTTTAATGACTATTAGCATATGAATGGCAGAAATTATAGTCATCATTAGTCAGCAGTGCATAATGCTTTACTGAAAGATGCTGAAACAGTCACAATGCTTTGTACTTCCAGAACAGACAATTTTGTATTTACATCTTTAACAAACCATACTTGCTTTTAAAAGCAGATATGACTATTTTTTACCCAAGCATCTATGTCACACACTTCATTTTATATAATTGCACATACAGCAACACAAACATTACAATGAATTCCTGTGTAAACAAATTATATAGAGATACATTGTTGTAGAGCACTCTCAGTGTGATGTGGAAATTTGTAATTTAAATTTTTTTATCAGAAGCTGATGGATTTTCAAATGTTATTCTTCACAAAGTAGTTTCACAGACAAAAAAGTTTCACTAACAAATGAATACAAATAAACTTCAAAATATTCTGAAGGAAAAATTTGTTTAGCATTTGAACTTTTTATTTAGATACAAGACAACATTCATAAGGGATCCCTTATTACTGTGTGAAGTATACCAACATTGTAGTAGAGTACACCAACATTGTAGTAGAGTACCTTCACTCTTTGATTTAATTTCAGAAACAAACAGTCATTCTGACAAACTTCAATCACCTAATTTAGATAACATTCAGGATGCAAAAGATGCACATACCAAAAATAGTCCAACACAGAGACGCAGGGCTGTAATACATCCGTTAGTCTTTGAACACCCATTTCTGCTCTGCCTGAAAGATACTGAATAGATATAATCTGCATCAAATATGTAAAATAAGGAATGTGGACAGACATTAAGTTCATTTACACCAATCAAGCACTTATACTAACTCAACATTTGGGAACTATTTCACATTTCCATATTTTTTTTACCATTTTATTACAGGGATACCCTTGAAACCAGAACCTCTGGGCTCTTCTAATAGTAAGCTTCTGTTTATTTACCTTTATCTAAAGTGTGGTATTATATAAGAATACCAGCTTTGGTTAAGGACTGTGAAGAATACAGAGATTCCTGATTTATGTTGCAGCATATGAAATAACAGAAGATGGCTGGATAACAAAAGTGGACAAACAATATTTTTTCAGCACAGAAAAGACCCCTATGGATAAAGCCAGAACATTCTGCAAAAGCAACCATGGAGATCTTGCTACTATCAGAAATAACAGTGAAAGGAAATTTTTGTGGAAATATGTAAGAGGAAGCTTGACTATGTTATATCATATATATCCTATACAACCTACTACGTTTGCTTGTGAAGTTCAGGATAATGTGCTTGTTGCATAACGTTACTACATTTTATTAGCAGTAGATATAAACATTCAATGAAAAAGAACCTATTCTACAGAATAGAGCTTCTCTTTAAGAAAATAAACAGAAATTAATTTACCATTTACAAGGGTGGGTATATTCTTGTATATTGTAATCTAAACAGAATTTTGCCCATGACCAAATAAGGAGCAACGAAGAGGAAGATTATGTGTATACTGAGAAAACTGTCCTTTGACAGAGTGGTCACCCCTCATTTGAATCATGTATTCTAGAATAGTGTTACATGTAGATGTGAAGCTATTGCCAGTATAAGTATATGGTCACATCATTCTGCTGAACAAGACAAGTTTACAAAGACAGCTTTAGTCTTTTCCAGGTTAGGGACTGAAGAACTAGGACCTGCAACACACAGCAAAATTGTTCATGTATTTAAAGGACACTGACTACACATTTCCAGAGACAGTGCTGAAGGGCAAATGCCAAAGCCGCGCCATGCTAACAATTTAGTAGCATGGATGCTGCCTTGAACCGCTGCTGTAATCCTGTTGGGTTTACTTACACCAGGGGTGTCAGGCTCACAGCTCCCACCACTCTCCTGCTCCTGCAGCATGACGTGTCACACACACTGCACATGTGACTGATGCGCTGGCAGAAGCGTAGGGGCAAGGAGCTCGACACTGCTGCCAGGTAGAAACAAGGTGAGGAGCCAGATAAAAGAAGGTGGAAGGCTGGATTCAGCCCATGGGCTGTGAGTTTGACACCCATGACTTATACCAAAGTAGCCACACAACCTTTTTTCTGTTTCACACTATTATGTGCTTGCTTTTCTTACGTGGGAAAGGACATGAAGGAAGGAAAGACAGACAGCTTCAGACTCAGAAATTACATGGCTGCTTAAGAACTGGAAAGTATCAAAAAAATTTATACTGATTTTTTGTCTCAACTCTCTTTCTTGAGAACATTGAAAGTTTTGATCACACCAGAGAACATGGAAAGTTTTGATCATACCAGTAAAACAGCCAAAACTGGTGAAGCAGTAATAAAGATAATAAAGCAAATGTATGTATTGTATAGTATTTACTTGAACAGGGGTCCTCTCTGGTGGCTACACACAACCACTTACAAACATGCTTCTACAGCACATCTTTACATACTAGATAACAAGTAAATATAAGAAAGCATTAACTAAAAATATGTTTTTGTGTTTAGATCCTAAAACATGGTAAATTGGAGTCATATCTCATAGGATTAAATCAGGATCCTGATCGACAATTTAGGTAGGTAAACAAGCTACATCAAGATGCATAAAAAGCAGTGCAGAAGTTTTGTTTTGTCAGAGTTCCTTCTGCAGGGATCATGGCAAGAGAGTTAAATGCAGATTCAGAGAAAAATCTGACTTAACATACTATATATTTTTTTAAATTAAAGCTGAGTTTGTCTGCAAATAGAGTTTCCATGAGGATTAAAGCACCTTAGATAATGAAATCCCTGCATGCCAAGTCAAAGAACAAAATCACTTGTATTTAACAGACATTATCTATGTAATCATAGTATTTATATTCACTATAAAATTGCCATTGAAACCAGTTTTTTTACAATGTAGTTAAATTATTTCATGAATATTGTCTGAGCAGTAATTATTGCCTTGTTGTGCTTTTTTTCAGTTGGATGGATGGAAGCCCAGTGCACTATGCAGCCTGGGCACAGGGAGAGCCCAACTTTGCAGATGTTCAAGAAAATTGTGTGGTATTAAATAAAAAGGATGGTGAGTTACATGTTTTTTTAAAAAATTATATGTATGGGTACCGATCTTCCTCTGTTTGTTAAAAATACCTTGATGACTTTAATCCATTCTTTCTCAGCAATTTGGGAAAATATGTATAAGTATAATCATTATATCTTAGGTTTCTTCAGGGTCAGTATTAGTCACAGAAGTGGAATATAAGAAACTGATTTTAATGGGGAATGCAGGGACAACTTAATCACTGATTTTATAGCTGTACAAAAAATATGTACTGTTCAAATCAACAGCAACTTGGTCTTAAGAATAATAATTAAAGAAAAATTAGCAAAGGAATAGAACATATATGCAGTTTCATATTTTACAGTGTTTTCATTATTAAAGTATTACTTTACACTTCCATGTTTCAGTGCAACAAAGCTGTTCAGGCGAGTTCATGGAGTTGCCGTATCAGCTATCTCATATAGCCACTACTCCCGCAGTCACGGCAGGACCAAAGTCCTCCTGTAAGCAGTGATGATGGGAGTTAAGAGTTGAGCTGAGTTAGAGTTCCCAGGCAGATTGCTTTCAAACTTACAAGCATGCAAGCCAGTACACTTTCCTACAAATTTCAGCCTTATTCAGTGTCTTATCATCTGTATTTAAATTGATTTCAGGCTTGTGGAATGATGTCAACTGTGGTTTTTCAAATGGTTATATCTGCGAGAGGCACAGAAGTTTTACAAATGCAACACTTCCTTCAGTAGTACCTTCACCTCCTGGAGGATGCCCTGAAGATTGGCTTTTATTTAAAAATCAGGTATGATAACATCCATCTAAGCACACTGATATCGGTCCTTGGGAATGTACTTTTGTCTCTCAGACATCTTTTGACAGTGATTATCCAAAGTTGCATTAAAACTTGAACCAGATGCCTAATTCTTGCAAAATCATGGTTTTACAGATTTTTTTTTCCCCTGAGAAGTGGTCATCTGAGATACTTTGGAAAAACTGCTACATTTATACATACTTTCAAAAACTTGGACTGAATACAACTAAAAGCATCAACCATAGTTCCCTGAGCTGGAACTAATCAGAAATAAGGCCACATTTTTCAAAACAGGCTTTAATGTAATGCTTGCCTCTTCCCAAAAGGGACAAACTTAATGCATATAATAAAAAAGCATTCTGTTTTCTAACCTATACACTATTGTCATGCAAGCACCCATGGGTACTCAAACCCATGGAGTTTATGCCTGTACACCTTTTTTTGTATTTTGGTTACAGTTGTCAGTGTTGTTATTTTCCACAAACTATGCAAGATAATTCTCTGCTGGTTCTACTGGTGTGCCATAAAACAGAGTGGACCTGTAAATATGGACAGGGCACACTAGGCACACCCATAATTACCAAACCACCCAAGGGTGAATGTGTATTAGTAATATGAGTACACACTTTCTAAGAAATCTTGTCATGTATTTCCATTAATAAAAGAACTGAAAAGAATGAAAAAGGCTGAAGACATACATGATAGCACACTGACCATAAGCTCTAGGTTGAAAATATTTTTCAGAAAGTTCAGATGATTCCACATGAAACCATGGGCTGGGCTTTTCTTGTAGAGTTAACACCAGACCAGGCTGCTTAAGGCCCATCCAACCCGGCCTTGAACACTTCCAGGGAGGGGACAGCCACAGTTTCCCTGGGCAACCTGTGCCTGGGTCTCACCACCTTTATTGTGAAGAATTTCTTCCTAATGTCTATTCTAAATCTTCACTCTTCCAGCTTAGTTGACACATTGCATTCTCATCAGAGTCCTATTGTTATTTATAAATATTTGGGGGTTCGTGACTTTCTTAGTTTCTCACAGAAAACACTGAGTAAATTTAAAATTCATGAAGGGTTTTGACTTGGTTCTAGATCTGAGTCTCTGTTAACTTTAGAAAATTATGTTGTGGGTCTGAGCTAGGCTAATTTCTACTTAAACTACTGTAATTCAAACCGAAATTCCTTTTGCTGTCACTCAATAACAGTCTGTACTCATTTTTCCCTAGTGTTACAAATTTTTTGGCTCTTCCTATGAATACTGGAGTTCTGCAAGGAGAACCTGTATGAGCCTTGGTGGAAACCTGGTGAGCATACATAATGAACAAGTACAAGGTACAGTGCAACAACCCTTCAGGTGATAGACAGCATCTACTCTGTATACAGTGTTCATTTCCAGCAAAGCAAAACATGACAAAAAGAGATAGCATGTAAATGTATGTATTTTATGATACTTATAGTTAACATGGGTTATATAGCTATGGCATAAAACATTTTTGGAAGAAGCAGAGCCATATGTCTAGGGCATGCAAGTGATGCTAAGGGGTGCTTCCTCCTGTTCCCAGCAAACTGCTTTAAATTATTTATATGTTATGAATTAGTATAAAATAAAAAAAATCCCAAACTAGTATTTGTAGTTTTAGACACAGAGAAAGACAAGGAAATTATGGTCTGTTTCTGCCAGAAATATAAAGAGATACATTACTACACCTCTCTGAAATTACTGCCTGAATTCTGCAACTTAATTGAGCAACAGATTGTCAGAGGAAGGCACATTTTCACCTTGCCTATGTTCCAGGCTTCCATTTGCAGCTTTATACAAGTACAAATTTTCATCAGTGAATCAGCTCACCTTCAGAGTTGAAATAAGTGAACTCATTAGATAACATGGTTACCAGAAAGGCTTTATGTATCTTTCCTCTTTCAAATCTTACTTCATAGTTTCAAATACTTTCACTGTTTGAGAATTTTCAGAGGCAAAGGCTTGACATAATCTTGAAGTAATAAACTTGGGTAAATTTCTGATGAAGTGCTAATGAAAATGTGTTTACAGGACTTTAACAAACCAAATATGTAAGATTTGTTTATGAGCTGATGCCTTGACTGATGGCATGTTCATCTTTTCTATTACTTTTTTTCCTAGCTTTTCTCACTTACCATTTGAAGGATGTTTCAAATGATCCTTGGATTGGCTTGAATGATATACTTAGTGAACTCAACTTTGTTTGGACTGATGGAAGTGCTGTCTCCTATACAAACTGGGCTCCAGATTCTCCAAAACTTGTAGAGCCTGTTTTGTATGACAGTCTCCATCCAGAGGATGGTCACAATCTGCAACAGGTAAATACCACTTAGTGTTTACCATCAAGTTAAATCCAAGGAGCAATATCACTTCAAGTAAATCTCTCACTTTGCTACAGACATTGCCTCAGCCTTCTCCCCAGGTTGTTATCTTTATGTTGGTATTAGCAACAAAATGTTTCAATGTTTGAGTGTTCTGGCTACTCAGAACACAAAAATGGCATTGCTGCAATTTTGTCAAGTTTTTATATTTTGTAAAATTGCAGCAATGGGCATATTGAATAAACATTGAATAGATTGAATAAAGTTTTCTTTTTCACACGTTGTAAATATTTTCACCTTGGGCAAGTTAACTCATGTTTGAAAAGGAAGGAGGAGAGAATGCGAGAGGGGAGAGTTCATTTTTTTCCCTACTTATTCCCTATTTAGAATTGTAACTGAATTGATAAGGGCCAATAGACATCAACTACTTCCTAAATCAAATCCACCACATTGCCTTTCTTCTATTTATTTCCGTATTTTGCTTTCAGACCTTGTCCTTCACACTTATCATTCCACTTACTGTCCATTCTCCCATCATTTCGATATCTGCACCTCTAGAGAAGCCAGAAATCATATGTCTACATAAACACCTTAATCTGCAACTGAGCCAGTTCATCGCGCTTTTACCCATCCAGTCATTGGCCAAGGCACGCAGGAGGACATACAGGATATGGAACAACACATAGCTCTACCTTACTGCAGCTTTAATAACACTTCCAGAAATATAAAGCAGGGAACAAAGCATAGGCACATTCTTCACCTTCAAGACACTAACAGCTAACTTTTTCGGAAGATCCTTTTCAAAGGTGTAGACTAACATCAAAAAATTACTCAGGCTTAAGAAACTCAAGTCAAGACTCACTAACATAGGTCTTCCTAAAATTTCTGCCTAGGAGCTCAGAAGGCTGTTGCAGGTTATAATAAACTTGAAGTTCCATGTTCTAAAACACTCTGCACCTGATCTGGTGTAGCTGAAAGAGGAACTCTAAGAACTAGAGCTGAAGAGAACCACACCAAGGATCATCATTTATTCTGTCAAGAATAACCACTATTTAAAGTCAGCTTTGCAAGCTAAATAAAATATGTGACCTCCATTTATTTCTATTTCATTCTTTATCAAAAAACTTACTGATAGTTGCTTATTAGTCAAGATCAAAGTTGTCAAAGAAAGTTCTTGAAAACGATAGTTTCTTTCAAGTGTGTCTCCTTGAAAAGAATCAAATAAACAAGTAGGCTGAGTTGAAGATTACAAAGATTTACAAGACAGCACCAAGGTGGAGATGGTCACCACAGCGGAGACCAGAAAGGCCAAAAGGCCAGAAAAGGATAAAAGGAAAATGTTTAGAGAGTTGTAATGCAAACCCTACAATTTCAGAATTCAAAATAAAGAGGAATGAAGGGTTTATAGTCCACTGTTTTTAACATCAATGTACTTATATTCTTTCTCTTACTCCAACAGTTTGATTGTGTTTCTCTGAAGAGAGGTCATGCTGATGACACAGGAAAATGGAACAATGAGGAGTGTTATATGTCCAGAGGGTATATATGCCAAAAGAACAGTGGTGAGATCTGTATTGCTAATCTTAAAATGTATACCACAAAGAATAAAAATTACTTTTCTTTTTTTACATGCTTTAGATCAGTTATCTTTTTTTTTTTAGGTAAAGGATCAGTAAAACTTAAGGGTCTAGCTTGCATTCCAGTGTTACTTAGCAATCTTTTGGAGAAGGGCATGAGAAATAACAGTATCAGAATTCAGAAAAGCAAAATCATTTTATTTTTTAAAATATAATGAAATAGCTAAAACCAACAAATGTTTTCATTACATAAGTTTGTAATGATCTATAGATTATCATAACTGGTTTTACATTTATCCAAATAAATCTGATATAGTCACAAAGCTATTAAGCTGCAAAGAGTATTTTGAAAAGATTTAGGGCAAGTGTGTTACTTTTGACTGATGGGGTGAATTTGCCTCTGCAGTATAAGATACTGTGAATTTACTGATTCAAAATCCCCAGAGGATGAAAATGTGTTTCTTTCATACAGAAAGTTCACTGATGTTTACGTCACCTGTTACTTAAAAACAACTACTGAGAAGGTGTTTCACTTCATTAGCTATGTTCTACAAGGTTTGTAAATACTGAAGATGTTTTTGTCAGTAAAATCAAATATGTGCCCTCCAGATTTAACTGTTCTTGGGTGTTTCTTTTCCTTATTACTACAGATCCTGAACTCTTTAAGTCATCAGGCACAGTACTGGACTTCGCTTTTGACCATTCCCATGGCATTAGCTACTCTGTCACACATTCCAAAATGAATTGGGAGGAAGCACAGAAAAACTGCAATAACAATGCCTCAGAACTTGCCAGTATTCTAGACCCATTTAGCCAGGCACTGCTGTACTTAATTGCCCAGGAATACAGAGAGCCTCTGTGGATTGGTCTAAACAGCAACGCGGTAAGAACACACATATTACACACAGGTGGTCAAGCTGATGTGGGACCTGATCATACTGTACACTATAGGAATTTCTGCTGTGTTGTGCTGAAGGCAGCATGTTGTATCAACACAGTACCCATTTACACCAGAATTCTTCAAATAACACTCATACAGTGGAGATTTTAATGAACTAAGAATTCTAAGATGCTTGAGCACAAGGAAATGCTCCTGCAAACCAGTATATAACAACACTCTATGTTTTTTGGAATAATTTAAAGGATCTCAAGTATAAATTGTAAGTTCTTCCACATTTTGAGTTTATTCTAATCTAAGAGATACTCCAGGAACAACGTGCATCCTGCCCTCTGCCATGTGTTAATGCACCTCAATGATTAGTGACATGGCATCTCAGGTTGCACATGTGGTGTGTGTTATGCTCTCATATTTTCCTAGAGCAGTCTTCTTTATGATAGCAGTAGTAAAATACAATTGTGAAGAGAACAGGAGAGAAAACTAGTTAAAGGAGTCTTGAGGTTATATGACCTCCAGACATACTGACCAATAGATATACCTTTTTCACTGGAAAACACATTTGGTGTAATGGTTGCCATTAAGAAGTGAGAATATTATGGGAAAAAAAATTCTTTCTGTTTGTGTGATGGCTACATCAGTTTTATGACAGGAGAGGGTGAAGAGCTGGACAGTAAGTTTTGACACACTACACTCTTCCCCGTGTATCACATTAATAATAACCACAACCAAAGCAATGGCAATCAGCACTGCTTAGTAAGAACACTGATACCTATACTCCCATTTTCCATGTAGGCCTTTGGGTAGTCCTACCAACACGATGTCTTATCTGATTCCCAGTCCTATGCCTTAGCTCACATTCTTTTTCTTTATTCCTTTTTATTTCCCAGTGCTTGAAAAACGATTTGAATTAATATTAGATACTTTGGGTGGAGGGGTAGAAAAAAACCCCATGCATTCCTATTTGTATATAACAGACACAGTACGTCTTGCTGCAGTTACAATGTGCAAGCACAAAAAGTTGTAGCTAGTAAGCAACCCTCCTGGTTACGTGAGAGTCCTCTGAGGACACTGTATAGTAGCTATGTCACTGCCAGCAACCTTGAAATTACCACACAGACTTTACTTCCAGACCAATGGCAAGTATCGATGGATTGACAGATGGAGATTAGTTTACAGCAAGTGGTCCAGCGGGGAACCAAAACAGACATTAGCATGTGTCTACCTAGACACTGATGGCACCTGGAAGACAGCTTCTTGCAAGGAAAATCTCTCTTCTGTTTGTAAAAAATCAGATGGTAAGCAGCAGAATATAAGTGTTTTATTTAGAGGGTGTGAAGATTTATCAACTGTGCTAAATATTTTAAACCACTGGAAAAATATTTAGTTTATACACAGGCATAAAGGAAGACATGAGCAGCTAACTAACTAGCTCTAAATATTGACATGAATTCTTCTCAGCAGCAAAAAAATTCATTATAATAATTACCAAAAGCCTAAGAAACAAAGGATTGCATGCTCACTGATTTCTTAACTATTTATTCTAATAGGAAAAGTCATTGATTTCCTATGAGATCTGTTTTGAGTAAACAACAGATGAAATTCAGTAGCCAGTTTGGGGAACCAAAGTCTGAAAAGGCTCTCAGTCAATTGGAGTTTTCAGATGACTAGAAAACAAGAATTAAAAGGAACTATTATAACTGGAGTTGGGTAAAAAAACCAAGAAATGAAAGACTAAAAAGAAATCAGATCATCAATTTTAAATATTGAAAATGAGCCTTGAAGAAATGGAGTCTGACATGAGTTGGAAAAGGAACAGCAGAATTAAATACAGCAAGGAAAACTTTAATTTTGTAAGTACAGAAGCCTTTAATAAATAAAGTGGACAGGCAGAGAATTTCCATCACTACAGGCTACTAAGAATATACAGGATAAACAGCTCTTAGAAATTATATATCAACTTCATGTCACCTTTGAGCACAAGGATGAAGTAAATCACCCATTGAGGTGCTTTCTAAGCACAAAATTTTATAGTTTCTATGGAAATAAGTACAGATATGATTTCACAATTTAGAATTGCCAATATTATGGAAGATCTTGAACCATCAGAAAATTTAAAATTACATGCCAAATTGCATTCTAAGATGTTCTAATATGACAAAAATCCTCAGATATGATATATGTCTCTTCCACTTTAATATTCTACAAATCTAATTTGAGTGCTGAATGTTCTTTAATAGGGAAAGAAATAGACTGTAGAAGACTCACAGGAAGAAAATGTAATTTGGCAGAACATTCAATATTCTGCATTTCTGCATCTGTATTTACCTTCTCATCCAAAATCTTCCTATTAATCAATCACTGTGGAATTTATTCAGGATGCAGTTTAATAAAAAATCCTTCAAGCCAAGTTTAGTTGCCCCAACACTTTCACTCACAGTCACAGTTTCTCCTATAAGGTTTGATCCTGTCAAAAAATGAGTCTGAAGTATCAGAAGACTTTTTCAAAATAGCAGTTTTAACTAATTAGGTAGATACCAGAATTAGGCNAAGCAATAGAACGAGAGGAAATGGCCACAAATTGTGCCAGGGGAGGTTTAAACTAGACATTAAGAAGAATTTCTTCACTGAGAAGGTTGTCAGGGATTGGAACAGGCTGCCCTGGGAGGTGGTGGAGTCACCATCTCTGGAGGTGTTTAAAAAACGGGTAGATGAGTTTCTTAGGGACATGGTTTAGTAAGGAGACAGGTATGGTTGGACTTGATTATCTCAGAGGTCTCTTCCAATCTTGTGATTCTATGATTCTATGATATTCATGACAGAAAACCAGCTGGATATTTTATTGACAAAAGTAATTACAGATATTATCATTAGACAGAATCTATTCTTCTTATAGACTGCTGTATCTTCTTAATCATATTGATAAATAATAATGAATGAAAATATGCTCTCAAACACAAAACCAAAGTCATATTCCAGCTCTTTTTGGAATATGCTTAATTTCTTCTATGATGACAAACCGAATATAGTCTCTTTAATTTTGCCTTACAAGTATAATGGGAAAAACATATTTTACAAAGTAATGGGATTCCAACTATCTGATCTCTTAATAGTAATGGCCCCTACTGAGCCCCCACAACTTCCTGGAAAATGTCCTGAATCAAAAGAACACAAATCTTGGATACCTTTTCATGGTCACTGCTATTATTTTGAGGCCTCAAGGAAAAGAAGCTGGTCTCAAGCTCATCAGGAATGCACCCGATTAGGTGAGTGTTGCGTTTTAAGAAGACTGAAGATGTAATTAAACACATAAAATAACGGGTGATATTGCTAAGAAAATCTTAAATTACTTTAAAACATCAAACTTACTGGGTTTTATCTCACTTTTCGGAGAAAACTAGGTTCATGCGTTTTCACAATAAAACCAAACTTTGTTAGACAGAGAAAGGCATCATTGATATCTCAGTGACCAGGTGAAATACAAATATCTCAAAAATATGGAGTAATCAGGTAGGGAAATAAACATGTACTCCTACTAAGTTACAGATTACAGGGTTATCTCCCTCTTTGCCAAACAAGTGGGAATCCACACACAGTGTAAACAGTTCTGTAGAAAAAAACCACCTAATTATTAGAAATGGTAAACATCACACTAATAACCAGAATGAAATGTCACATTTGAACACTGGTTCATGTTCTAAATTCCTGCACTTTGGCCTACATACTACCCACTGGCCACACCAGGAAGTTAGTAATTTCCTGATGACACATCTTTGTTTATTTGTAATGCCAAGGCATCAGGCAATTATAAATCAACTTCTGGACCTTTTCTGGAGTGAAATCTCCAGCTGCCTATACATCCCATCTACCCTTGCAGCACACAGCATTAAGCGCTGCCAAAAAAGCTGCCCAGCCACTGATGGGTAACAAAGGTGTAGCAGCAAGATGTACATTGCTGACTACAACATATGTAACACTTGCAGCCTACCTGCATCACAGTTTGGGGTGTGGTTGCACCTGTCCATAAGTACTGCAGGAGAGCAGCTTTTCTTCTCTAAAGGGCTTCAACCTAAGGCTGAAATAAAACTCACATCTTTGTGACAACTTGCATCCAGATCACACTCATGATCAAAATACAGTACAGGAATACGGCAACCATAACCAGACTAGTGAATACTATGTGCAAGAAACGGTGCCTTTTATATCTCTTTTCATATCTCTTTTTGTGTTTATTGACTAAAGCTGTAAGTAAACAAGACATTGTGATGTGTTCATTACTACTTTTCAGCTGCTAATTTGGTATCAGTAGGAGACTACACTGAAGTAAGCTTTCTGACAGACACCATTAAGATACTCCATGGAAAATCATCGAACTTTTGGATAGGGCTAAAGGAAAATAACAGAGGTAATATCTTCAATATTTAACCATATATTTTAATGCCGTATACAATGATAATATATTATATTATAACAAAAGTGACTCTGTATTCTTGAAAATATACATATATATGAAATGACAAGGTTTATTTCAAAGCATAATTAAATATGATTAGGAACGTAACTGAAACATTTTAACTACCTATTTGAGTTATAAATTTTTGTTTTCCCTATTACAAACTGGTCTATCTGTCCAAAACACTGTATTTTAAACATATACGCTAATTTTAAACATTAGGACAATGGGAATGGACAGACAAATCTGCAATGGATTTTGTCAACTGGCAAATAGGCGAACCTTCAAACAACAGGCATAAGAAATGTGGAGAAGTATGTGCATTGTCTGGCTACTGGAACACCAACGTCTGTTCTTTTAGGAAAGGATACATCTGTAAAAAAAAAAAAAGTAAGTAATATGCCTTATATGTTAAGGTTAATAATATCTGGTATTGTTTCTAAGTCTGTGTGCAAACCCGACAGACCCTGATGGCAGGATTTTGCTGTCTAAATATTGAGGCTTCTGACTGCCTGCTCAGAAGGCTGCATCTCCCTTAAGTCCTTGAGAATTACCATCAGCCCTATGCAGCCATCGTGAAAACTTCAGACCTCTCTTATCCAAAAGAATGGTAAAATAGCACCAATTTGTAGTAAAAAGACATCTTTCAGTAGAGTTTTCCCTCAGACTTCACAGATTCTCAGTTCAAAAGCAACATTTTGTTTAATTCAGCTGAATATATTCTCAAAAACATAAAACAAAAAAACTTTGGTCTAACAACTGCAATGAAAACTGTCTTGTAGAAATGCCGCAATTGGTGATTCTTTTCATTATTGTTCTCTGGGCTGATGGATTAGAGAAATGTAACAATATACACTCTTGTGGCACTCTTTATCTACAGTGTGATAGCATCATGTTTAATAAAATACTGGTATTCCCTGACAGCAAAATTATCATCTGCAAGCAAAACGCACGAGTTTGATTACCAACTGAGATTAAATGAAAGTGGTCCAGAACATGAATATTTTCTTTGACTAATCTTCATATTTCTGTTCACCTTTCCCTTACTCCGTAAGTTTAGAAAATGCAGTTACCATAGGAACCACGTCTACGTGGAGTAATTATCAATGACAGAAGGGGCTAAAGTCACAGAAGATCCTTTCCACTTCAAGTAAAATGCTCATGATACTTTCCTAACACTTGAGATCTTTACTCATCAAATTTTTTCTTGTTTCAGAAAACAACCTACAAAGATTAAGGAACCTGTGGGCTGTTTCTTAGAAATTAATGAATCTGAAAACATATTTAGAAATAACAGAAATCTGACTCTAATTTCATGACTTGTTAAGAACCTCAATTGAAGAGGTTAGATGCTCTTGGAATCTAAGAGTAAATCATCCTACTAGAGGTTTATACATGTTTAGCTCCATCTCTCTGGGACAGCAATTGTCACCAGGATTTGGATTTAGCGTGAATTGTTAAAAAAAAGCACTGAATAAACATTTTCTTTTCCTTCCGAAAGCTCCTGAAAATACAGAGATGTCAACAGAAAATACAGGTAAGAATACTTTCTTTTAAATAGAATTTAAGGAGATGCTCAAATACAACAAGAAAATAATTATAAAGTTAATTTTAATTATGAGAGTATTTTAAAAAGCTCATAAACTTAACCTCTATAAAGATGTAGGAAATAGAGGCAATTCTCAAGTAACTTCTTTTTGATCTAATTATATTTTATTTGGTTTTGTTTGTTAAAAAACCCAAACAAACAACTTATTGAACTGAAAATCTGCACACGTGCTGCATTTGTCTGACTTTTACTTGAAGAAATACCATTCATTACTGAATTATGGAATCTCTTAAGATCAAAGGTGTTGATTCTAGTTCATCTACTTGCAGAGGGGAAAATCAAGAAAGTACTTTCAGATGGCATTATTTGGCTGTTAGTTCTTCTAGCCTTTTCTACAGTTGGAGCTGGAAGTATAGTCTATTTCTACTTGAAGAAGAAAAGACAAAACCAGCTACATATTTCAACAGGAATGAGTGGGCCAGAAGCAACTCTGGATATCCAAGAAAAAGAGGCACATACTGACATGTAGTCTGACAAAATACCCATATGTTCCAACTGAAAAAAAACAGTACACGGATCCATGAAATCTTATGCCAGCTTTGCATATTCCTATGCAGATAACAGTCTTCTCTCTTTACAAATATAAAGTTCATAGTTTTATATAAATACACATACATACATACTCCCTCCAAAACTCCCTCAAAAGTGCTAGAGTTTATTTTGGTTTTTTTTAGTTTGGGGATTATACATACATTTTTCACATAAATAAGTATGGCTAAAAAGCTGTTTGCAGATGTGTTAGGAAGAAACTCTGATAGATACTATGTGAAACTGAGTTAAATAAAACAATGTAGAGAGTCTTCTTTTTGCTCATATCTTTCCATTATTTTTTTCCTGCCATATATCTTTGGTGTTATCTACTGTTTTATTCATGTTAAACTTATAATTATAACATCTATGTTGTGAATTAATTATTATTTCCTTACTAAAAAAAATCAGATGGAAAGACGGAAAAAATTGAAAACACTCCTTTATTCCTACTTCTAGTCTGAACTTTGGGAATAATTATGTCATTTCATACAGCCTTGCACTTTTGTATTATTCTGTAAATATCAACATTTTTATGTCAGGCCCAAATTAATAATAAAAACACAACAGTAGAGGATGTTTCCACTGTGTTTTATTTCAATAACGATGCTTTCAGTATGTAGAAATGCCCCTTTTAAAATAATGTATAATAAATGTCTGTCTTATATTGCATTATGTAACTCCAGCTTAGAGAAATAAAATCACTAGCATACCTTTCAAAAATAAACTCTTCAACTTTTTTGTTATAATTTGATAATGTACTGCCTAGATCCCCTTTCAGCTTTTCTTCAATTGTACACAATATCAGTGTTTGCTTCAGGGGACACATTATCAATTTGCATAAGAAGTCACACATCATTCCTCCTCAGTTATGCAAACACCTTTCTTCAGGGTGAGGACAGCAGACCTCAGTAAAGAACCACACAGACCAGTAGCCTGGACTCCGTGATCTTAAGGGTCTTTTCCAACCTAAATGATTCTGACTCCAAGCAGGGTTAGAACGGATTAGCTTATACCAAATAACTGTAACAGGGAAAAGATTCTCTCTTTGGCCCTTCCGTGAAATCTGTAGTCATAATGTCTTACTCTCTTCTATGCTTCAGGTCCTGAAGGAGCATAAGGCTGCATGCCCTACTAAAGATTTCTTTTAAAGATAATAGAATATCTGGAATAAGACATATATATAGAATAGGCTTCTGCACCAGGACATCTGTGCAGCTCCCTTCGCAGTTGCTAACACACTGGTAGTACCTCTATTACTTACCATTTTTTCTAGATATCCAGTAAACAATAAAGGCTCCTGAGTAAACATGTTATTGATAGCTACTTAGAGTGGAAGTACCTCCTTCCTGCAGGAATACTTACTTTAGTTGTTTTGTCAAGGGCTATCTTAAAACCTGTGGCAGCTCTGGTAGGATGTTTCCTCCTAAGCTTTCACCTTTTTCCCCTACACTCCTTTTCTGGATTGTTGGATGGATACACTTTGGGCTAAGTTTGTAAAGAACTTTCACCAAGGACATCAAAAGATTGTAGGCTATTCCCTTTCTAGTACATCTGTATGTCTTTACTTAAACAAGAGACCTGTTAAAAAGATAAAAAACAAAACAAAAAACAATCAAAGAACCTTCCCTTACAGGTATATTGAACAGAATTAAAATTAAGTGAAACAAAAGTAAATTTAACAATTAATGTCCTGTAAAGCCCAGGGATAGAAGCCCTTACCTAAAAAGAAATCTCTTGAATTAATATAGTAAACCCTGTTAACAGCAATTCCTGTGATAAAGCAACAGTCACTGCTATTTTCAGGAGGAAATAGGAAATAGCTGAGGGAACTTTGCACAAAAATGTGCAAATGAAAAAAACACCACCTGCTTCCCACGGAGATGACTAGAGATAAAAATGTTTCCTGCTATGGGCTACAGAAACCTGGGAATACACAGTTAAACTTGCCTTTTGGATGAGTAAATAGTGAAAGTGCTTTTCCTCTTCTGTACTTAAAACAGTATAGGCTGCTGGATCCTATTGTATATATGACAACATCAGTGAATCTGATAAACTAAAACCACTTCCCAAAAGAAAAAAAGGAAGAAAAAAAAAACCATTTCAGTGCTTAATCCTACTGTTTCTGCCCAAGTCAGCTGTTTGTATGTTTCTCTTTTCTCTTAAAAATATCCTCTATACTTAAAACCACTGTCAGTTCAGTGCTTGGGATGAGAAAAACACTGCTTATGACAGCCTCAGTTTAAACTTAAAAAAAAGGCATCCCTGAACTGCTGTCAAATATAAGTGTTTATACACAATAGCAATTTTCACTCCATTTTCATAAATAAAGTCTGATTTTCCTCACCAGCTTCTGAAGGACACACCACTTCCTCTGTAGCTAGACTGTGTAATGCAACTTCAGAATCCTTCGTCTTCTCGCTGCCAAAGGAAAAGTTTTATTTTTCAGCTGTGGTGACAGAAGAGTAGGTACGAAATACTAGAGTGAAAACAGAGAGATTGTATGAAATTACAACTAATTTATTGTCTCAAAATTACAAAGTCAGCCCTTCATGAATTACTTTCAGTTTTCTGTGCTAGGTTGGTTTTGCACACGTTACAACATTTCATTTCAGACACTACTGCTGCACAATGCATTCAACTGTTAACAAAACAGAATATTTTAGAAAAGACAACTGGTACTGCTGGCTGTGGTTGGTTTTATCTGTAAACTTTCCTGGCATTTAGCTGAGGCCAATCCAGACAGGTATGGCCACATTGGAATGCCATGCAAAAAAAAGACAGGCTCTAGCATCACAGTGAATCATGAGCTCCGGCTGAGAGCAAATGCAGTACCCAGGATAATAAAACTTAGTCCTCGCCTTTTCCACCCTTCGTGTAGATGACAAGCAATGGATCCCCAAAGCAGTCATGAAAAAAAATTATCTTCTTGTTACTGACCATCAATTATGTACACACTAATTTTGATTAATTAATTTATATTCTGCTACCTGTTTGTTTATTAAAACCTTTAGAAGATATCAGTGGGCCTACTTTTCTCTTTACTCACTTTTATAAATTGCTGCAAATAACAGACCAGAGTAGATCTGGGCCATGTGGTTTACATACCCTTTATGAATTACATAAGGTTTTTAACATGAGAGTTAATTAATTTATTTTAAAATTATAAAAA
>VWPV01028716.1:0-35153 GCA_013389885.1 Geococcyx californianus | reverse complement strand
CCTAGCACTTTTCCCTTTGGGGTTAAAGACCAAGGCAAAGAAGGCATTGAGCACCTCTGCCTTGTCCTCACCCCCCATTGCTACTGTCCCTTCTGCACCCAGCAAAGGGAGGGAGAGTCTCCTTTGTCCTCCTGTTGCTGCTGATATATTTAAAGAAGCTCTTTTATTGTCCTTGACCGAAGTGGCCAGTTGAAGTTCTAGTTGCTAGAGTTTCTTAGGGATGTGGTTTAGGAGGGAGACAGGCACAACTGGACTCAATCTCAGACGTCTTTTCCAACCTTATGATTCTATGATTCCAAGATTATTATGAACAGGATCATCTTTACACAATTTAGAGATGTGCTAGTCTACAAGTAGACTTCTAGTTCACAGTACAAGATACCAATGCACAACATGCACTCTGTTCTCTTACTGGCCTCTTCAGTTGCAAAGAAACACTATAAACTTGGAAGAAAAATAATTTTATTTCCAACTGAGAAATACCTTCTCTACTCATAGATAGTACAATAAACAAAGAAAGAGTGGAAAAGACACCCTGGAAAGAATGAAGCATATACAATTACAGTATATCCCCCATTATTATTTTTAACACATTGGTCAATTTCAACCTAACTTGTCAGATGTAGAGACTAACAACATCAGGGTTTCTACAGACTTCCTGTATCTGTGATACTGTGATATGAATGCTGCCGAAGGGAAACTGCACCATATGCTCAACTTCCACCCGTTACTAGAGAATCATCTAAGAGTAGAACACTAGGAAGGTTGGAACTGCATAATCTCAATCAGAACTCATTCTGACTTAGACACCAGGAACACCGCTACGCCATAAGCTCGACAAAAGGATTCATTGGGACTGGAGGTTTCAGGTCTATCCCATCTACCATCTTGACAGTACTTCACACAGAGCCAGTGTCCTATCTCCCCTGAAAAATCACTAATTCTCTGAATAAAAATATGCCAAAAAGCTACGGGGACCTGAAAATCCCCACAATTTTTAACACGTTAAAGGAAATTAGTGTATACTAAGCAGAAATCGCTTTTTCTCAAATCCATTTATAATACAAGGTGACAAATTTCATTTGTCTATTTTGATTGTAGTACCCTTTCCTCTTTTCAGCAGAACTTGGTCTGAATACTACAGACTCTACACAGCCAATTTTAATGCAAGTAAAGATCATCTGTATGGGCCAGTGTGGAAGAATTACGAAGAGACTAGGCGATGGGCATTGTTTAGGCTTCCCACACTCTTGTATCAGAACATGCTGCTAAAATAACTTGATTTTTGATCCAGCAGGGGTAAGGCAGCATGAGATCAATGGCCTGCTTACCGCCAAGTTATATAAGCAATGGGGCTCAGGAGGGGAAACCTCTGTGTTAGCTTTAGTAGATATTGGGGCAGAAGTAACTGTATTGCACAGTGCTATTCGTGCACAAAAGGTAACAACACAGGTGTGTGGGTTAGGAGGCTCTGCCACTCCTGCTGTACAGGCAGTAGTGATTGATAACTGGCAAAAATCCTCCTTTCTCTGTACAAGTATTATTAGCCCCTATTCATGAATATATTCTGGGCATTGACATGTTATTAGGAAGAGACATTCACACCAGCAGGGACTGTTTTTATTTGGACACACGCTGGCCATTCCACAAGTTTGAACAACCATCCTTTTAAGGGTATATCCCAAATGCAATCCAGTAGAATTACCAACGCCTACTGCAATTGTCCAGATCAAGCAGCATGGAATACTAGGAGGAGAAGAGATACAAGAGACCACAGGTGCTTTGTTGAGTGCACAGATCATTCACCCTACTCTATCTGCTTATAATAGTCCCATCCGGCCAGTAAAGAATCCTGATGGCTCATGGCAAATGACCATGGCTTATCATGCACTGAAAAAAGTGACTCCTCCACTGACTGCTGTGTTTCTTGATACAGTTACCTTACTTGAGAATGTGGGTAAGCTGTTACAGGAATGGAAAGCTGCTTACAGATGGAAGTAGTCTATTCCTGGAATGGAGAGCAAGTATGGCGAGCAGCAGCATACAATCCAGTCACAGAAACAGTGTGTTTTGCAGGTACAGGGTATTCAAGTCAGGGTACAGGGTGTACTCAAGTCAATGAGCTGAACTACAAGCAGCCACTATTGCACTAGATGAAAGGAATGGATTGTATTTGTACCCAGATAGCTGGATTGTGTATAAAAGATTGCACACATGGCTGTCCACACGGGCTGCTCAGCAGTGGAAAATCCACAATAGGAATTATGGGGAAGTACTTTATGGGAGCACTTATGGGCCATAGGGTAGGAAAGAACCATCTATACACAATACATAGATGCACATGAAAAATCAGAGTCATTAGAAGCACTGTATAATGCTGTAGTAGATCAGATGAACACACCTAGTGAAATGCAACAAGCTTCACTAGCACACAGAAAATCTGGCTACCATGGGCCAGTGATAGCACAAGCTTGGGATGTAGCCCTGGTTAATTCATCTTTAGCCCTCCACTGGTATAAATCTACACAAGCAAATTGTGAAAAATGTACAGCTGTAATTAAAGTGCCTTTATCCCAAGTGCCAGAACAATTAAAGTGAGGACAACAATCACTGGCCACCTCTCCAGGATGTTAGTATGTGTTAACTGTTGCACATGCAGACCAGCGTACCACCATTTGTAGTCTAGAGAATATAATATACTTGTATGGCATGCCTCAAGGATTCCAAAGTGATCAGGGATCACACTTTGCTGGTCATGCAGTGCAGAAGTGGGCAAAAGATTCAGGAATACAGTGGTTATCACACATTCCATATCATCCTCAAGCCAGTGGGTTAACAGAGTGCACCAATGAGTTCATTTAAGAGCAGATTCGCCAATTAACTCCAACAGGTACATTAAGGGGGTCGAATGATGTGCTTCCCAAAGCAATATTCCTGTTGAACAACTGCCAAATGGAATCGTCCTCTCCATATCCAAAGCTGCAAGGACCTGACATCATCTGTTCACCTGCTCACATTGCAATGCACAATGTGCCCTCTGCACATCCTTGCTTCAGGTGAAGTTGAATTGTATGCTGCTACTGCAACAGTATTAGAACATAATATGCAAGTTAGCCTAAATGTACACATTGAGTGCCCTTCTCATTATGTATGTTTTTTTACTTCAGTATGTCCACTGCAACTGAGGCGTTTTGTAATCACTTCTTCTCAAGTTTTATCATTGTAGTTGTCTTATCACCAGTCACTCTCGGACAAGGAGATCCATTCGTACGTGGCATCCTTGTCCATGGATCAAGTACCACTCGTGTTGTAACGACACCACCGGGTAATATACTTGCTAGCATTTGGATCCTAGCTCCGCACAAGGGAAAACAACCAGGAACCATATTGGCAAGTAGGCCTAGAGCCACAGATTTAGTATTACCTGAATCTGAAGGTGTCCCATTGTATCTTCCTCTCCACAGTTTCTCTCAGAGACATTTGTAATGTGTGGCGAGTGTGCATTTTAAGGTTAGCATGTCACATGCACTGAATCTGCCACAACATCCGCATCTCACGTAAACACCTGGGTATGGTTAGCTCATAAATTTACCTATGCCAAAGCTCATCTTATATTGCCATTAGGTTGGTTCATACTACGTGGAACCATGGCCTACACCTACGCGACTGCCAGTGTCACTAGAGGACCTTGTACTATAGGTCATGTAACACTCAGCATTTTTCTACATCTAGCACCCTCATGAAGAAGTCCTCAACATGTATTGGACGATACCTGCAACACACACGTAAATTTGCTGTCCCAAGGTGAGGCCCTCAGATTACTGTTAAGCCTTGCAAGCATCCCGAGGGTGGTCGTTCACCATTACAGACAATTGATACGTGTTGCCTGTGCCTTAGCCCAAGGACTTATCAGACATCAAAAGCCATAGCCTTGCTCAATAAGGAGCTTGATGCGGTACAATAAAATGCATTGCAAAATAGATTGGTAATAGACTACCTCCTATTGTAACAAAATCATGGCTGTCATGATTTTAAAAGGATGTGTTGCTTTAATATCACGGATGAATCAGCTTCCATTGAAGATGATCTTGATCACATCCAAGAAATCCTGCAAGATATCCATCAAAATAACAGTGGGGCATGGCTGGCAAACTGGTTTGGCTCGTTAACTGAATGGGTAGGCAATTTAATTCAAGACAAGCTTTGTCTTTTGTTATGTTGTAATATCCCTTTTATGTAAATCCCTTGTACCTTTCCTACATTCCTACATCACAGTAAGAGAAATAGCTATAGTCATAGTGAGCGGGGTAGTCTGAAATATGTCCATCGCAGGGGTGGAGTGTATGGGGCCAGTGTGGAAGAATTATGAGGAGACTAGGCAATGGACATTGTTCAGGCATCCCACACTCTTGTACCAAAACATGCTGCTAAAATAACTTTATTTTTGATCTAGCCAACAACTAGAATGTAAACAATACCGCGCACCTGGCTTCACTGTTCACCAATCATATGAATACACAAATAGTAGCTAGGCCAATCCCACCTTTTGCATGTGCTGATCATGTGCCCATCTAACACATGAAAGCTAAGATGTGCTAGACCCTATGCTCCTCACCATGGGTCAAAGCTCAGTGACTCCATGAAGATGTCCCACTTGCTGTGAACCTCTGCCCAGGTCGTTGTTGAGGAGCCTTGGACAGATTGCGAAGTCAAAGTCCTATTTTCTGACCTTGTACTGCGTTGTCTCTGCATATTCTGACCTGCCTCTGAGGGTGCAAAGGCACCATTCCTCACAACATCAATAGCATCATCCAAAGGCAAAATCAAGAAAAAAACAGAGGGTAAAAGTCACATATGTATAAATGTTGTTTGCAACAGCTGCCACTTCTTCTAGCGGAATAAACTACTTGAAAATATATGTGGATTTAAAAACAACATAGTCTTGTGTTAAGTACGGAACTAGAACCTGAAGTTTTCTTGACTTTCTCTGTATTCCACCATTGACTTATGGGGAATTTGGCAAAATTTATTCATTTCCAAAATCTTCTGGTTTTCATTTGAAAGATTCAGTGAAAGGCTGCCAAGTCCTTTATCACATCACTGCCTTCCATGGAATATTTGCATTCAAGACAATAAAATGAAATATGGGGAACTAAATATAGGAAAACTTTCCACTGTATATCGCAGTATTATGCTGATATTAAAATAGAATGACTTGCTCTTAAAATTTAAGACAATCAAAACATACTAAAAGAGATCTGCAAGCAAGCTCTCCTTAAATTCACAAGGTAATTCTGTAGGAAACAAGATATCTCAGACTGTAACAGAAGCCACAAAATCATCTATACCAGCTACTGGGAAGAGAACAAAGAAATAGCAGACAGCAACAACAGCACGAATTTACAAAGCAGAAAGCTACAAAAGTACCAGTGTAACTTCAGTGTACAGGGATAAAGGCACCAGATCGCACTGGAAAGAAAATGGCCTCACTATCTTATGGCTTGGTTCAAAGTATATCAAAATTTTTAATGAATGTCCAATAGAATGTAACCACAAAATATTGACAGGCAGAAAGAAATTAATAAACAAAGCACTAGGTAGACTGGGGAGTAAAGGTGAGCGCAAAAAGATAAGACGACAATACGATTGTAATTCCATGCATGTAATTTCCCATGTAAGCTGACTGGCTGTAATATATGTTCTAAGATCCAAGCTCACATTGGGAGATTATATTCCTGGACAAAGAGAGCTCCAAAACCATGAATAAGCTTAAATATTACAATGGCCGGAGTCTGCAACATGCCTGAAACAATGCTAGAAGCAGTACCAGAAGATATCAACTGTTTCCCTTAGATCAACTTACCATTAAAGCCTACAGAAAGACAACAGTAAGCATATAAGCACCATTAAGTGCTCCATAACAAAAAATCAGCTGAATATGAATAACAAATCATTTTCATATTTAACTAGTTGAAAAGGTTTAGGCTTCTACATCTTAAAACAAACCTGCTATATAATTTCTAGTGGTCCGAATAACCACATTGTATAAAAACTTAAGATCACTCTCCACTCTACATACAAGACCTCTAATTTCACTATGATATTTAACAAGGCAGGAAATAAATAAATAAATCACTTGTAGTAGCTACATTCAAACCACATCATCTTTAACCGTATTTCACTATATGAACTAGGAAAAAAAAGCATGATTTATTTTACAGGATCTTTTAAACTACAAAAAACATGGCCATATTTCACATTCAAGAAAATTGATGTTGAAGATAGAAAAATATTCCCACAGTTCAAGACTTGTAAACATAATACAATATAATACAGTACTATGTAATACAGTAAAACATCATACAGTCTATAATATAATGTTCTAACAGCTATATCAAACTATATGTGTGAACATATAATATAGAAGTATAAAATCAATTTTCAATTACAGGAAAAGTCTGAATCTTACTTTCTCCGACCTCTTTTCCAGAAAGGCAAAATAAGACTAAGATAGATACTCAAGTTTTCTTACCTCCATTAGGACCTGGGTCAGGAGGATCCAGAATGACACCTCCCCAACACTTTCCACTCCATCCTCCCTCTCTCTTAACTTTTGTTTTTCTTTTCTTCTCCCATGTATCTCTCTGCTGAACAATTTCAGATTGAATTCTCTCTCGTTCTTCTTTTTTTCGTTGAGTAATTTCTTGGACTCTACCACTTTGTATCACAGGAGCATTAAGACCAGGCCAGAGGAAACCAGAACGTCCTTAAACATAAAAGATGAAAATTAGGGTTTTATGTCAAATTAGGACTGTAACTCTGCACACTGGAAAAATGCAATAAAATGGAAGGTTCTCAGGTATTTCAAATGTGGTTTATGACACAGAATTTATATTTAGAAAATAAGAATAACATTAAAAAATCAGGATTTTTTTTAAAAAATGACAAAAAAACTTAAGCAGTTCTGACACCACAGAAATCCACAGCAATTTGTCAATTCATTAAATCAAGAAGCACTATACACTAAAAGGTGAAGGCACGCTTCAGCCCCTTATTTGCTAATTTACCTTCACCAATTTCCTGGCCTTTATTGAGATTCTTCCTCAGCTTTTTCTTTCTTCTCTTTCCTCTTCCTTTCTTTACTCCCACACCAGTCTCTGCTAAAGCCCCTTTCCATAGCTCATCAGCTGTCACTGAAATAAAAAAAATTTCATAAGTAATGTATAAGTAGACTTTATATAGGAAATGAAGCTGACCTTTGAAATGTTAACCCTTGCTTGATCTCTGCTGGGATTTACCAGGTAGGATTACTGCCTTGCTAAGAAAGTGTTTCCTATTATTATGTATCTGGTACAGAGATGTGTCTCTACTCCTGATAACTGCAATCAGATAGGCACACACACAGGTGTATGTTTTTTAAAAGAATTTTCAAAATCAATTTAAAGACAAACATACCTGACCAGTAATCAGTAAGGTGTTAATTCCTAGGCCATTAAAAGAAAACAATTAGTAATTCAAAGCAGCAATACCTGTAAAGCACATATCCAAGCACAAATGTCAATGACAGTCAGCTTCAATTACTCCTAAAAATACCCAAGGGTTAGTCTGCTTTAAAAAGCTACAAAACACAAGTAAATAACCAGTAACATAAACTTTCTCCTTTTCTCATGTTCTGACAAAATACAAAGTCCTCCTCATTGGATACAAACTATAGGCTGCCCAGGACTTCTAGCTATTCTGCTCAGAGAAGAGGTGGGGTCAACAAATCATCTGAAGTGCATTTACAGTAATACACGTAGCATGGGCAACAAACAGAGGGAACTGGAAGCCATTTCAAGTCAGGGAAACTACAACATAATTCCATCATGGAAACGTCGTGGGATAACTTGCCCAACTGGGCTGCAGCCATGGATGGCTACAAGCTATTTAGGCAGGATAGGCTAGGAAAGAGGAAAGTAGTGGTATTGCTCAAAGAATGTTTTGACCATATAGAACTCAGTAATAGCAATGATAAGGTAGAGTGTTTATGGGTTGAACTCAACGGAATGCGCAGTAATCCAGATATAGTGCTTGGAGTCTGTTATCGTCCCACCAGCCAGGACAAAGAAACTGAGCAGCTCTTCTACAAACAACTGGGAGGAGTCTCACAATCACTGCCTGTCATTCTCCTGGCAGATTTCAACCTTCCGGATGTCTGCTAGAAATCCAACCCAGCAGAAAGGAAGCAGGCTAGGAGGATCGTAGAGTGTATGGATGTTAACCTCCTAACACAACTGTTGATTGAACCAACTAGAGAAGGTGCCCCACTGGACCTGCTGTTTGTGAACAGAGACTGCTTGGAGGACGCCCAGGACACAGTGATCATGAGATGATAGAACTCGCACTTCTTGGAGGAGTAAGGAGAAGGGTCAGCAGAACTGCCACCCTGGACTTCCAGAGGGCAGACTTTGAACTGTTTAGAAGGCTGCTTGATAAAGTCCATTGGGAGGCATTTCGACAAGTCAAAGGAGCACTAGAGGGCTGGATGTTCCTCAAGAAGGAAATCCTGGTGGCACAAGAATAGGCAATCCCCATGTGCTGTTAAGTGAGTTGGCAGGGAAGAAAACCAGTTTGGCACCAGAAGTGCACCGTGTTGATCTCAGGAAAAAGTGGAAAGTTTATGAGCTTTGGAAGAGGGGGCAAGAATCTCAGGAATAAGGTGAGATTGTGTAGGGAAAAAATCAGAAGGGTTAACGCCCAGCTAGAACTTTAACCAGTCAGATCAGTGAAAGACAATAGAAAACATCTCTTCAAATACATTAACAACAGCAAGCCCAAAGAGAGACTCCCTCCTTTACTGGATGCAGAAGGGGAAACGGTGACGAGATGAGATCGAGGCAGATGTACTCAATGCCTTCCTTTGCCTGGGTCTGTAATTGCAGGGCAAGATGTTCTACGCATACTTAGCCCCCTGAGCTGAAAGTCAGTGAGAACAAAGCTCCAACCATTCAGGAGGGCTTGGTTAAAGGCCTGTTTGGCTGATTAGGCATACACAAGTCTATGGGGCCAGATGGGATTCACCCGAGGGTTCTGAGGGAGCTGACAGATGTCCTCACCAAACTCTTTTCCCTCATCTACCAGCAGTCTTGGCTGACTGGGGAAGTGCCACTAGACTGGCAAATGTAACACCCACTCACTAGAAGGGTTAGAGGGAGGATCCAGGAAACTACTGGCCTGTCAGTCTGACCTCAGTACCAGGGAAGGTCATGGAGCAGATAGTCTTGAGTGCTACTATACAGCACACCCAAGATAAGTGGGTGATCAGGCCCGGTCAACATGGGTTCACCAAAGGCAAGTCTTGCCAGACCAATCTGATCTCCTTCTATGACAAGTTTACCCGTTTAATGGACAATAGAAAGGTTGTAAATGTGGTGCACCTGGACTTCAGTAAAGCTTTTGACACCATTTCTTACAGTATCCTGCTGGAGAAACTGGCTGCCTTGGGCCTGAACAGGAACACCCTCTGCTGGGTAAAGAACTGGCTGGGTGGCCGGGCCCAAAGTGTGGGGGCAAATGGCATTAAATCCAGTTGGAAACCTGTTACAAGTGGTGTTCCCCAGTGTCCAGAGCTGGGTCCAGTCCTGTTTAGCATCTTTATTAACAATCTGGATGAATGGATTGAGAGCACCCTCAGCAAGTTTGCAGATGATATCAAGCTGGGTGGAACTGTCGATCTGCTTGAAGGAAGGGCAGCTCTACAGAGGGATCTGGACAGGCTGGATCAATGGGCTGAGAGCAACGGGATGAGATTCAAAAAGACCAAGAGCAGAGTCCTCCATTTGGGACACAACCCCGTGCAGCATTACAGACTTGGGGAAGAGCGTCTGGAGAGCTGCCTGGCAGAGAAGGACTTAGGAGTGTTGGTTGACAGCTGGCTAAATATGAGCCAACAGGACCAGGGAAGTGATTGTGCCCCTGTACTCAGCACTGGTGAGGCTGCACCAAGTACTGTGTTCAGTTTTAGGCTTCTCACTACAAGAACAACATTGATGTGCTGGAGTATGTGCAGATAAGGACAACAGGGCTGGTGAGGAGGCTGGAGAACAAGTCCTGTGAGGAGCAGCTGAGGGAACTGGGATTGTTTAGCTTGGAGGAGGCTGAGGGGAGACCTCATCACTGTTTACAACTACCTGAAAGGATCAAAGGAGCTCGGCACTGCTGCCAAGTAGAAACAAGGTGCCAGACCAGATAAAACAAGATGGGAGGCCATATTCAGCCCATGGGCCATGATTTTGATACCCTTGCAACAGAGGAGAGTAGCAAAAGTCAGAGAGTAAGGAGACTGATTTGTACCAAAGGAGACCAGTCAATGCCAACAGATCCAATGAGATGAGGTCAGACTGAGTCAAGTTTTGGCTACAAGCACCAACAAATCCTGACAAAATCAGAACCAGAGGAGAACATCACATTTGGTACCAAAATGCACTTCATCTCATCAGTCTACAATAATATCATGTGTTTGGAAAGCAGTTGAATTTAATGAAACACATCAGAAGCCTGAAAGCTAAAGAGCTGAGAGGTCTTTGTAAGATGGCAGATATCACACTAATTGTGAGACAAAATGACAAGAATGGAATATGGAGGGGACAGGCTGCAGTCAAGAAGATCATGATGGTGAGAACATTGCTTACAACAGACAGCACAATAATGAAGAAAACAAAAATCTGACCACGAAGGTCAATCTGACTTGGTAGCATATGATCATACATATATGCACATGTACCATCAGGAAAAGGTCTTGCAGTGGAAGAAATAAACCCAAACAGAAATCAGGACTGCTGTACATTGCTATATATTCCACATTTGCAGAAATGCTCTAAAATCAAGACAGTAGAGTAGGTATGCAGTCTCTTAATGATCTATAGCCTTACCTTCATTTTGGCTTCGTAAAATGGGAGGCTGCACGCCTTCTGTCAGAGCTAAAACAGACTCAGCCACAAAAGCCAGTATACATTTCTAGTCAGTTACTGAAATTGTATAGCTACTAACTGAAAAAAGATAAAGTGCCATACACAAGATTTCAGTTTATGGCCTAGAAAGAGATCCACTATTGAATTTTACTGAAAGCACGCCAGCTGATTGCTAACAACTGCCAACAGTAAGTTTATATGACATTTCCTTTTTGTTTAATATATGTAAAAGATCTTTGTTGTACTTTGAAAAGGATTTGGGTTTTTGTCTTTTTGTACTGTCCCTGAATTTCAGGAACCCCTGCACTCTCATCAGATCATTTATATGACAACTCAACTGCCAATAAACTGCCGCTATCAAATAAGAAATTTTAACATGGCACTGACATGATGAAACTAAAATATTAAGCAGTCTTTTTACTGGGGTACAGGCAGAGCTGGGTTATTTCAGTTAAATTGGGTTTTATTATCTTTCCAAAAAAAGACAACTGCAACCTTATCTCATTAGAACTACTTAAAATGGTCTACAGGAGTTCTTAATATTAGATTTTCGTGGCAAAATGACTGCTTTCTTCAGAAGCCCGGAGAGCCCAGTAGCAGTTGTTTGGTTTTTTTAACCCTTGATGGGTTTTAAAAAGCAGTGGGGTTTAAGCAATACTTCCGTTATTTTTCATAACAGGTCACAACATCTTGGTATTCTTTCATCAATTCAACAAAAACCATTTATCAAGGCTCCAAAGCCAAAGAGAACTATGGTCAGGTGTGTCTTCTATTTGTAAAACAGAAGATAGCAATGACTGAAATGCTGTTCAGAAATCTTATCAAAACTCTCAAACTTCTGGTAATGGAGGGTCTTATATAAGAAAGATGGCAACAGATATTCTGGTAGGGCTTGTTGCAAAACCTCAAGAGTTAATGGTTTTAAAATAAAAGAGGGTAAGTTCAGACTAGATATAAAGAGTTGTTTACGCTGAGGATGGTTTAACACTAGAACAGGTTACCCAGAGAGGTGGTAGGTACCCCATCTCTGGAATCATTCATTGTCAGTCTGGATCCGGCTCTAAGCAACCTGATCTACTGGAGGATGTCTCTGCTGAGGTGGGGCTGGGCTAGATAACCTTTAAAGGTCATCATCATCATCATCCATTCTTATCCAAATCATTCTGTGATTCCATAACTTCAACTTTAGTCTCCCATTTTCTTTAAGAAAATGTGTGTGTGCCTTTTCTCACAAGTTCCACTCCAAAAACCACCCCTAAAACCATCTTTCTGTTTCCAGGCTCCTTCCTATCAGTATTTAAAAGATTCCTAAGACAGAGGTTGGCACGGAACAGGCTACATGAACTACTCTAACCAGCTAGGATTTGGCAGTGAACTATCATTAATTCACTTAGGTCAGGAAAAAGAAAATTCAACTGTATTTTTAAATCTAAATGTTTTACCTTCTCTGTCCTCAGCCTTCTAAAATGTGACTAATAACAATATCCTTCACTACAAAACATTTAAACTACAGGTGCTAGGCAAAAATGTAACAGTAGCTGTTCTAACAGCAAAACCTACAACTCATTTCAGTGGCTGAACATGAATCAGACATGAAGCAAATTATTTAAATGTCAATTTCAATTGCACATATTTACACTTAATTTCAAGCACAATACTTTTCGGTGGCTGGAGACATTCTCACTATTAAATGAAATGCCAAACTAAAAGTGAACCAGACAAAACAAAGACAGAATCTGATTTTTTATCCTTCCGGAATTTTCAATTGAACTTATACACTGTTCAAAAACTCAGTTCATACCATCAGTGATTTCTGACAAGCTATGTTTGCAACACAGCATTTTCCTCTTGGTTTAGAAGTGGAATCGGAATCTAATTCTAAGACTCACTCAGTCTGTTTAAAGATAATCAGGGAAATTGTTTAAAAATTTTTTTTAAAAAACCTGAAGACAGTACTCTAGGTGCGGCCTCACCAGTGCTGAGTACAGAAGCACAATCACCTCCCTGCTCCTGCTGGCCACGCAGTTTCTGATACAGGCCAAGATGCCATTGGCCCTCTTGGCCACACTGCTGGCATATATTCAGCCAGCTGTCAACCAACACCCCCAGGTCCTTCTCTGCCAGGCAGCTCTCCAGCCGCTCTTCCCCAAGTCTGTATCGTTGCATGGGGTTGTGTTCTGTTCCAAATGGAGGATTCTGCACTTGGCCTTGTTGAACCTCTATGATCTTTAAAGGTCGCATCCAATCCAAACCATTTTATGACTCTTTGAAATCTAATGTAGTGAAGAATATATTAAAAGCATTCAGTCTGGACAGCCTGCTACCAAGACACTCAAAATTAGCTTGGATAGCAGGTAGTACTTAACTGTGGAACTGCAAGATTCTGAAAATGCCCAAGACAAGGACTACTGCAAGACCATAAAGAAGAACCTAAAGCCATGTAAGAGGTCAGTACTATGGGATAAATATAAGATGGTTTTAGATAAACTTCATGGGCTAAAAATTAGAAGTGCTTATTCACAGAAGTTTAATGATATCATTAAAAATGCAAAAGCTCTCATTATATAGATCGCATGAAAAAATATATTTAGGTGTGTCTGCAGATTTGCAGAGAGCAAAAGATGTCTCTATAATCTATTATTCCCATCAGATAGCATAGGAAATCTGGGGGCAACTCTGGAGCTGGAAAATACTGTTCTGAAAGATGCATTCATAATGCTACACAGACACAGTGAATAACTGCAAATTTTGAGCACAGTTTGGAGGGCATCTGGCATTAGATTTCCACATTTTTTAAAAATATCAATGTCAGCAGGAAGCTGCACACACAGGATTTTCAGGTTAGTCACAATTCAGATCTGGAATAAATCTAGCTACAAACCCAGTCATTGACAGATTAAAAATTTGTTATCTTAAACAAAGAATCAAAATTTCTCTAAATTATCCTGACAAACAAGATTAAAAGCTGAGAAATTGTATTTTTTCTTCATAATATCATATTAAAAGACCAGGACCTTAACTTAGCTAATAGATGCTGTCATAAATGCTACTGTCTTTTAAATGTTGCTTTCATTATTAATGTTTTCATGTGCAGCTTTTTTTTTTTTTTTATTTTAAATAAGTATTCCAAAGATGGCCTCAGTATCACCAGAACAGATTTCAGTGACGTTTGCAAACTATATACCGTTGGCCTGGTTCATTTCCTCAAAACAAAACAAAAACCCTCAGGGCAAGTGCCTTCCTAAAGTTCCACTGCACAGTAACAAATCAAAACCCAATAAAACAGCCCTCCTCATTAAGTAAAATGAACTGTAAGGCAATTAATATTGACTTCCCTTTTTCTGATTAAAACCAATTAACCAGCTACTCTTCAATACACATGCACACACAGGCATCCCCCTTGTAAAAGAAAAAAAAAAATGGCTGTTGTATATTTAGAGCTCTTCACATCCTTAAAGCTGAAACATCAAAACTCTTCACATGTTATTACTGACAATGACGAGTGGTAACTCAGTAATGGTTTATGTGTTCACACATAAGGAAAAAGGCTTTAAAAACTGAAAAAAAATAGTAAAATAGGAAAATATTTTTTTACCCTCTGATCCTCACATCAGGCATGGCAGAAAAAATGAATGATTTAATCACACAGGACTACAAAAATTTAATATAAAATTTAATTAAGGAGCACAAACACAGACAAAATGTCTTAACTCTGAGTGCGATTTAATCGTTGGTTTAAGTGACTGTCCTTTGATTGTTACAATCCAGTTCCGTAATGTCTGAAAAATCACTATATTCCTTATTTTGTATTCTAGCCTATATGGAAACATCACCTAGCAACAGAGAAATTAAGTTCTTCTTTTCATTAGTTCCCAAACATAGCTACTGTGCATAGGAAAGCATCATTTTTATACAGTCCTAATATCAAATAAAACCTCTTTCTTTTCACATATGCTTGGCTACACAATGGATACTGTGAAAATTGCACTTGTTGGTTTGGATGTTTGGGGTCAAAGATAATTTTTACCGGGAGACAGTCAAATTGTTTCAGTATTCACAACACACCTTTGTACCTCTCCTGCCTTCAGGAATGATAGCCCAGATATTTCAACGCATTTTATGTTGTTATCAAATTTTAACGGTCTATATCTCACATTCTCCATACCTACAGGCCAGGGATACATACTTCTTCCATACAGCAGTTTTCACAGATGTTTTACAAATGTTCAATAACTGAAGCTTAAGTATCTGTTCAGAAAGTCTAGTTTGATTGGATTTCCCAGTCTGGTGCCTGTACATAAAAGCATGTAGATGTACTGAGAGGTAGGGAAAACAGATTTGCCCTATCCTCTCAGACAAACATTATCTGCAAATACCAGGTCTATTGAAACACACTGGAAAAGGAGGCAAGACTTCTCAGAGCAAGTTACGTATTTTTTAATAAATAAATAACAGGCACAGGCCCTCAAGCCATTCTATATTTCTAAATAAGCATAAGAAATTGTAAAGTAAATGGAATTGAACAGTTTCCCATAGAGGGAAGGATGGAAAGGGGAAATGAGGAAGGGACAGAAGCTAAACCTGGAATAACAAGATCATTTTAAATTACTTTATTACAGATTCATGAAACATGTCATTGTACAAGAATAAACCCCTATTTCTGTTACGAGTTGCAGGAGACAGGTTCACAGCCTGCCTAGGATAACTGCAATTCCTCCTACTTAAACAAATTTCTTCTATTTAAAGGAGTTAAACTGGTTTTAACAGTTAAGTTGAAGGTACAGATGACCCTACTAACAAGAGTATGATAATATTTTTAGAAGTATGATGGAAAATAAACCTTCACTGAGACAGAAAACTATACTAACTTTTCTGCATTTCTACTGTTAGCACTTCTGAAGCAACTGCACTGCTAGAGGATGTGAGTGCTTTGTACTGCTAACACTTACTTCTTTTGAATTTTTAAGATTTTATTTTTGAAATCTGTACGGTTTTAGAATAACCGTACTTTGAAGTATAAGTCCCTCAGTCTTCCAAATCTCATGGTTACTTTCTCTGCTGAATACATAAAGGAGGTACACTCAAATTCTTCTAAATTGTTACATGTTAATTAAGTCATTAGTTTTAGATAGTTGGCCAAAACTTGCTTAAATTTTAAGTCAAATAATAGGGATGTCACAATAAACACTCAATTCAGTCATCTAACAAACATTTTTAATTAAGTCATCTACCAAGATACCTGGAAAAATTCCCTGTAAAACATACCTCAGCTAGACTATGTGAATATGAACAGAAGCATAATTAATGAAGCATTTAAGCTACAAACTTGCAATCACCAGCAGTGCTGTATTTTAAATTTAAGATAAACATAACAACAGTGTTTAGTTTCTTACATATTCTTATCTAGTCAGTGCTTCACTGCCCAAGAAAAACTTCCAAATTAATTTTTCCTGCAAATAGAGTATTCTGCCACTGAGATGTTGAGAATAGGAAGAGACCTCCAGTCTAATTTTGAAGAGCTCTTATATTCAATGGATACAGTCAAAGAATTTAAACTCTCAAATGTGTACAGTTACCTCTTCCAGAGATTATGTTCTTACTATTCTTTTTCTTACCCTATAGAATAGGATAAGGAACAGAATAGTTGTGATGGCTGCTTCAGTTCAGTCCCAAGCATGACTTTAAACCGCCATGATTTCTCAATTATGTTAAGCATAAGTGTAATTCTTCTCACAGCTGGAAGAAGATACTGCAACTGGTCAGACAATTAGCAGGCTATTTTAACACGTGATTGTATGTTAGTTATTTCATTTTTGAGATAGCACAACTGGAACAGTATGCCTTGTCTATGCCTCAAAAAATTTGGAAAACAAACACACAATATACATTCTCAATGTAGAGCTTGGAAAGAGAGAGGAGGGTGTTTCTCCCATCCACCCAATGTCATATATTAGATGGATTCATTTAAATCAAACCCTTTTTTGCTACTGGAAGATAATAAACTGACCCTGTGCGTGCACTTCTATCAATAGATTCATAAGGTTGGAAGAGACCTCTGAGATCGAGTCCAGCCATGCCTGTCTCCCTACTAAACCACATCCCTAAGAAACTCACCTACCCATCTTTTAAACACCTCCAGGGATGGCAACCCAGCCACCTCCCTGGGCAGCCTGTTCCAATCCCTGACCACTCTATCAGTGAAGAAATTCTTCCTAATGTCCAGTCTAAACCTCCTGTGGCACAACTTGTGGCCATTTCCTCTTGTCCTATTGCTTGTCACTTGTGAGAAGAGACCAGCACCCACCCCCTCACAACCTAATTCCCTGAGTCTCTCCTCTTAGTGCTTATTCTCCAGCCCCCTTACCAGCCTCATTGCCCTTCTGTAGGTGTAGTTGCAACTAGAATCTTAGGCTATAGGTAGCTATAGTAGATACAAAACGTTACTATACATAGATTTTGATGACTGTACCTCTCCAAAGTAAAACATTTTTTTTTCTTTTTTTTCTGTTTAGGACAGATAATCATTCTAATCTAACTTGAGACTTACATGTATTGAAGAAACTGCTCTGTCTGCATTGCTTGACTGTCACATTCCAGGGAGCAAGGATGGAACATCGTGTCTGGAAAGCCCACGCCAGGCTAGAATATGAACAGAAACTCCCTTTCACTGGCACAGAAGCAAATCCTGAGAAAGAAGACAGAAAGATGTTTATATATAGGATATTTTCTTCTTTAAAACAGCATTTCCTGCAAATACACACCAAAAGAAAACAGATTATTATTTAATCATACATGTTAGTTTCTAAAGGGAATCAGACTTAAATCTTCTGTCTTAAAATGCAAAGCAATTTATAGAACTGGGGCAGGGGGAGGGATATTCAAATAGAAAACACCACAAAAAGAAGGCTAGAAAGCTTCTACCATATTGCTGACTGAGAATGCACCCTGAAAAAGTATTGCAAAACATGCTATAAATAAATACACCATAAAAATACTATTTGTGCTACAAAAAACATATTCAGAAACTAGCCCATTATTCCTATTCAGTATCTTCAGTTATGATCTGGATAGTGGGGTAGTGTAATCACAGCAAGTTTGATGAGGATATCAAACTGGGAGTAGTGACTGAAGCACCAGAAGGTTGTGCTTGACATTCTGGAGAAATGGGCTAACAGGAACCTCAGGAAGTTCAACAACAGCAAGTGCAAACCCCTGCACCCAGAGAGGAACTGCATGCACCCATACATTCTGTGGGTCAAAAAGCCGGAAAGCAGCTTGGCAGGAAAGAGCCTGGGTAGTCCCGGTGGCCACCAAGTTGACCATGAGCCCTCAATGTGCCCTTGCAGCAAAAAAGGGCAACAAAATCCTGGGCTAAGTTAGCAGGACTGCTGCCAGTGGGTTGAGAGGTGTTCCTTCCCCTCCACTCAGCAAAAGTGAGACACACCTGAAAGACTGTGTCCAGGTCTGGACTCCACAGTACAAGACAGACACGGAAATACTGGAGAATTGGACATTAGAAAAATTAGAGGGTGCTCAAGTCACTGGAGAAGGCTGTCTAGGGGAGCAGTGACAGCACCAGGCTTGTCAGAGTTCAAGTAACATGACAATGTTCCTAGTCATAAGGTTTAGTTTTAGGTAGTTCTCTGAGGAGCAGGGAGTTGGACTTGATGATCCTTATAGGCTCCTTCTAACTTCAGAAATCCCATGATTCTATGAGAATGTCCAGCAAAGGGACACACTGATGTTTAAGAGACTGAAGTATTTCTCATGAGAGGAGAGTCTGAGAGAGCCGGGACTTTTTAGCCTGGAGAAAAACAGGCTCAGGAGGGATCTTAACTATAAATATAAATATTTGAACAGAGGGTATAAAGAAGACTGAGCCTAGCTCTTCTCATTGGTGCCCTGTGAGAAGACAGTGAGAGACAGTAGGTGCAAATTTAAAAACATGAAATTTCATCTAAAGATTATGAAAACATTTTTTTTTTTTTCATTCTCAACTGAATATGATCCCAGGTAATCTACACTAGTCGACCTTGATCTGAGCAGGGAAGATGAACTAGATGATCCCCAGAGGCTTCCAACCTCAACTATTCCGTAATTCTGCAAATTCATGAAACTGACTGGCATCCTGAAAGGAGAATGTACTTCCAGAAGTATCTTCCCCATGGCCCCTCTGGATTTGATTACTAGAAAGGTAGCCAATTACACATGCTCTTATCTCCAGAACAGATTACTTCCATTTAGCATATATGGTGGTGCATTTTTTGTCAGGTGGCTCAGCTTATACAGAAACACTGGTATTCTATTAGACAAAGGGAACATGTTATTAACTGCTAAGGCTCAGGAGCAACCATGAAAGTAAGACATACTTTCATTTATCAACCAACATAGAGGCATAATTTTTAAGAAGCAAGGAATCCATATTTTTCCTACTTATATAATTAAATCAATCCAAAGAGTTTGCATATTCAACAAATTCAAAAGGGATCCAACACAAAAAAATGAGACTAACCCTATAGCTCAGGAACCAAGTGTGAGAGGGGAGCGACAAAGAAATGGTTCTAACCTGTCACAGTGAGACAAGTCTCAACTCTATTATTTCACTCAGTGACTGGACATATGTTCAAATACAGACCTTTTCTTACCCTCAGCTGCAAAATGTCAGTGTGCAACACTGAATATTGAATTAACATCGAATTTCTTGTGAAACTTAAGAAATCTGTGATGGAAACTTTTTAATTATTGACTGAGGCTTACGGTGAAGAGATCAAGTCAGTACCCAAAGGAAACCATTTTTTGTCAGCAGAAGATGTGAAAGCAAAAAGATGACGATCCTCAACAGTCTTTCAGAAAATCATCTGTGGAATTGCTTTGAAAATTGGCAACACTGTATGCAGCTGTGTGTCAACTCAGAGGGGAACTGGTTTGAAGGAAATGGAAGATACGATGCATTAATGTACATGTCAAAACACTGTTTTGTTGAGATAAACCACTGTTCTATTGAGATGTGATGTTTCAAACTGTTTACATTCCATAACTATTTTTATTCTTTGCTCTCCTTTCAAAGTGTCTATTCCCTTGATAGCAGTACATGTACAGAAATGTGTGGGTGTGCTTTATTAAATACCAACACTCAGTGCTTCAGACTTGGGAATCCTTTGGGGTTTTTTTCTCTGTCTTCCTCCATTCTCTTTTGCCCTGCTGTGATTCAGACACCAAAGCAGTCTCACCTCCCAGTGTCCAGAATATGGTCAACAGAACCCCTGGACTTTTCTGGGCATGGAGCTAATAAAAGGCAGGCTGAAAACAATAATAATTTAAATAAACATCTGGCTCATTATATGGTGACTACTAGATGTGTCATGGATGCAAGATGTCTACACGGTTCTGAGGTAATTACCTGTGTTGAAAGTCATCAAAGACTGAGAAAAGATAACAGTCTGTTGACATGTACATTAATGCATCGTATCTTCCATTTCCTATGTATCCCCAAAACATCCACAATGCGATTTTTATTAAAAATCTAAAATGTTTCTTATAATAAGCTATTCAAAACAATCATATGTAAAAGCAAGACAAGTCATTAATGCTGGACTGATGTCTTGCTACCAGCAAAAGACATATTGACAGAGCAGAAAAAAAAATGCTTACTATATTTAAGCCATGCTCTTCACTAACAGAAAGTTATACTTTTTCAGTTACTTACTTCCCTGCTATAAACTCTTAATTTAGAACTCTGCATTATCTTTTAAGTTTTGTCTTTCCTTGGCTAAATAAGAAATTCTATACAAGTATAAATATACACACATTGAGCTCTAAAAACTCACATAGCAAAACGACTATGAAGCCATTTCATTCTTCCCACAAGATGTAAAAGAAGAATGAATCTCAAGATAGGTGAAAAGGTAAACTTAAAACGTTATTTCTGCAAACTAAGTCCCAAACAGTTTTCTAACACCTTAGTTCACATACAAGTCTCCTACTTCACTGCACCCATTTCATTATAACTTTCCCAACCTTTATTTCAGTATGTTAAAACAGTAGCTTTAACATGTCACCTTGTTAAGAGATTTATGCACAGTTGCAGCACCTGTCACCACACACAATGCCCAAAATAGCATGCAGTGCCATTTGCTTTCTATATCACCTACAAAAACCTTCTGAAAGACAGTATACATGCTTAACATCCACGTATATACTTTACTAATTAATGCAGTTTCAGCAAGCCTGAGCGATAACTCTGTATTTCATAAACGGCTGGCAACAATTTAATGTTGCTGTATTTGTCTTCCATATGAATTAAACACAGAAAACTGTTCATACCAGTACCCAAGAGAAAGAAATACTGCATGAAGTTGGTTTCAGCAGTGAGAACTACATTGTAAAAAGACTTTTAAAATGAGTCATCAAGATGCTTATTGTGTAGTTACAATCAGAACTTTGGAAAAACCACCCGAGTACTGTTCCAGACCTATACACGGGAGGCTCTAGGCTGAAATAATCACAACATTCTCAAAAGGTTTATGTACAAGAAAATGGAAATATTCTGATTAAATTCCAAATAGCAGTTCTGAAAATATCAAGTGCTACTAACTTAGCCTACAATGGGTAATGAACTTCGAGGATTTTTACCCGTTTTTTCTGTTCGGCATTTTGCTCTCTGCTTTTTATTCATATGAAACTCTTATATTTTCCTATCATCTCATAAGTGTTCAAAAAAGATCCTTGCAGCAATGAAAACTCTGCAATGATACAAACTGCTTTTTAAAAAATCCTCCAGCTACCTTGGAAAAACTTGGACGTGACAAACTTAATTTCTCCAGCTAAAGACCATGCATTTAAAATCACAGCACATGGAAAGGGTCAGTATCTACCTGGGCTTAGCAAGGAACACAAAAGTAATGAAATCAAAAGGAGTTAGAAGGTGACACCTGGAAAGACACATATTAATTAATTATTTAAGAGCAGTTGCAGCTTGTAGCCTCTTGCTTTTCCTGATCTCCTTGCAAGAAATATTTTTTCTTTAGGATATACACTATGACTAGACAGTGAAAATGTTTCCCTCCACCAAGGAAACACTACTGCTCTGCTTCCAAACCTCCCTGAATGCTCAGTCTTTAACTGCAGTTTGGCTGTAGAATGGGCATCACATCATTATATATATTGCCCTGAGGAAGGAAAGAGACCAGAAATTCATTAACTGCTTAGATTTACATATTTATTTTTTTAGGAGTAGGGGCAAGTTGGTTTTGAGGACTGAAAAAAAGTAGAGAACTTCATTTTGCCTTTGAAGAAGAGGAAGAAAGCTATCCTGTGCTGAATGCAGAAAAAAACACGCCCAGCTTCCAGGTGTTCTAATACCAAGATTTATATATACTTTTACCAATGTAATCTGGCCTTTCTTTGCACCTCAATCACCACATTTCCCTGGAGAACACACAGGCATTAATGTAGTTCATTACGGCTTTTACCTAGAACTTAGGTGCATACAACCTACCTAGGCTGTAAAAAGGATTCTGAGACACGTTCGCCAAGGTTTATTAGCAGGGTGCACAGCCAATAGCATACCATATCTCTAAAGATGAAAGTCATTTTGAAGGAAAAGCAAAATCAAAAGGAGACAGAAAGACATAACGTATGCCAAGGTAGTCTCCAATCCTACAGATTTCCCCAACATAAGAACTTCCCATAGTACATATATAGTTTTCATCAGGACCCTTGTAGACTCCCCACTGGATACCTGCAGACTTGCTGCCTGTTAACACTACGAAGGCACAGCTTCCCCTGATAAATCCAAAACCTAATCACTAGCCATAAAACACCCTACTATAGTAACTACTGTATCACAGAGGAAGCAAAGCCCAACAAACAGCACAGCACCTTTTCAACACAGGAATTAACACCATGGAGGGGGAAATGGTGCAAGGGCTCATAAGATAACAATACAACTATGTACGGACACCCTCACAGGACAAGGGTAAAGCAGCGTTCTCCCTCTCCCCTGCTGGCCTCCCCAAGCTGCCCTCATCACGCCATAACCCAGAGCTATAGAAACGCGCAGGGACACCGCAAATCTGCTTGGCGCGCTTACGTGCGCACATCTGGACGCAACTATAAACGTGCGCACACATCCCGCCCGGATCGCGGCGAGACGTCCGGGGCCCTGCGTCCAGCGGCCACTACCTTGAGCGGGCTGTCGCCACGGGAGACGGGCCCAAGGGCGATCACGGCCTGGCCTGGCCTCGCTCCCCTCCCCGAAAAGACGCCCCCAACACCACGCGCCTTCCTATCACCTCGCCACGCCACTCGGAAAGCTCCATAGGCGCACGCCCGCACGACTGCCGCCGCCGCCATAACGGCCCCTTCGCCCAGGACCTTACTTAGCTGCCCCCCAATGCCTGATCAGAAAGCGAGGGCAGTGAGAGAACGGCTGGAGGGAAAACGAGGGCGGAGAGCGAAAGCCAGCAGCCGACACTCAGCTGAATCCTTACCGAAACGCTGCCTCCCCTCCGGCCCTTTCCCACCTGCAGATGCACAGCTGACAGTCGAGCGGCCGAACAGCCCGGCCGGCGAAGGACCCCAACGGGCATCTGAGGCGCTGTGCCCCGCCCAGGCTATGAGGGAGTTGTGGGAAATCACGCTTTGTAGGCGTGTCTGGCTTTTTTTTCCCTTGCAGGCGGCGTTGCCGGCAGTTGTGGGGTGCAGATTAGCTTTGCCTGTGTCTTAGGAGGCTCGCTGTGTTTGACGGTAATGGGCACGTACTCCCTCTGTACTCGACGCTGGTGAGGCCGCACCTTGAATCCTGTTTCCAGTTTTGAGGCCCTCACTACAAAAAAGACACTGGAGGCACTGGAGCACGTCAAGATGAAGGGTCTGACGAGAGGTAGCTGAGGGAACTGGGGTGGTTTAGTCTGGAGGAGGCTGAGGGAAGACCTTACTCTCTACAACTACCTGAAAGGAGGTTGTAGCGAGGTCGGGGTTGGTCACTTGCACCAAGTAGTGAGAGATAAGACTACAGGAAATAGCCTTAAGTTGTGCTAGGGGAGAGTTAGATTGGATGTTAGGAAAAATATCGTCACCAAAATGGTTGTTAAGCATTGGAAGAGGCTGTCCAGGGAAGTGGTTGGGTCACCATCCCTGGAGGTATTTAAAAAACGTGTAGATCTGGTGCTTTGGGACGTGGTTTAGTGGTGGACTTGGAAGTGTTAGGTTAATGGTTGTACTCAAGTCATCTTAAAGGTCTTTTACAACCTAAATGGTTCTATGATTCTATAACACTGTCAACCACAGCTTGCAGCCTCCCCACAGCCCTGTTCCTCCCTGAACTGCAGCAGCTGAATGCACTCCAAATGTGCTTGAGGAACTCAAGGTCCTAGACTCACTCGCAGCAAGTGTAATGACCTGGCAGTTCACACACTGCACACACACACTCTGCACCCTTTGGTGCAGTTCCCTTAGTCGGGAGCCATCTCCTGCTCTACTATCTGTTGTCTGCACTGTGGCTGTGAATCATCATTATACCAAGAATGAAAAGACAGGATGCTAGGGGATGAATTCTTGCCTTTTCAGACAGTTTTGGGAACAGGGAAAGTTTTGCTGGAAACAATTCACAGCAGCTTTTCCCTCTTTTATTTTTCTCCTTCCTGTGTGGTAAAGCCAGTGGAGTTGTTGATCTGCCTGCCCTATTCTGTGATACAGGCATTTTCATGTACTGCATTACTCTCCTTCTTCCTGATGTACTAATTCCAGTATTAAAGACTGGCATTAGTAACAAATAATTTAATAACAATTAATAACAAATTAATTTGTGCTAGTGAGCAGAAGCACACAACCTGCAGCGTTCAGTGTTTGTCATGCATTCAACATTTAACACAACGATTGCTTTGTACCTTATGAAACAAAAATACACTGAGAAACTGTAAAGAAGAATTTCCTGTAGTGTGCTGACAGACTGGCACTGAAACTGATGCAAGACAATCCTCCAAACAGGATTTTTAGCTTCCTCTCAAATGCTTTAAATACGCCTGTTCTTACAGCATTAGATACTACATACTTTAGGATGTAACCCTGACAGAGTCACTAAGGATAAAACCAATTAGTCTCATAAATTCCTGCAGATGTGTCCCTGCAGTTTTTATTTCCAGTTCTTCCTTTTGGAAATAATTGTGTCATGCAGGGAATTAAACTCTCTTTTTTTTGTTTAGGCACTGGGTGATCTAATGGAAATGGCACTTTCTATGCATCATTTACTGGAGAGAATGTATGTGCCTTGTACAAATTTGTTACATAGAAGAAAAATTGCAGCCAGTGAAATGGCTGTTTAGCAGCCCTACCTTGTCACACAGCTAAAGCTGTCAATGCCAGCAGTGTAGAGATGAGTGTGGTTTTGCCTTGTGTCAAAGGGAATCGGCTTATGCCCTAGGCAGTCTCTTAGTATGCTGCACAGACTGCAAAAGATGGAGAAAAAGTAATGTGCAGTCCTGAGAGTGAGTTCCTGGAGTTCACTACTGGTCATTCAGCCTCAAGATCCAACTCAGAGGCCAGATTTCCTCCTTCATGACAGTTGTTTATCGCAATTACTGTCCTCCGGCCCCCTCTAAAAATGGGCCTACATTTAAAAAAAAGTATTTCCGAAAGGCTAAATTACCTTGGAGCAAAACATTCCAAGTCTGAAAAGTTAACAAAATTCTGAATTAACACAAAATGGTTTTAGAGTTTCAGGGTTTCACTTAGAACCTCTTTAAAAAAATCTGGTTTCATTAGCTCTGAACTATTATTATCTTACCTGACTGAAACCTAAGTTTTCTCACTAGGACTGGAAATAGCATGCTAAGTTTCCCCATGGGCTCTGAGCTCCACAGAGACACAAGCAGCCTGCAAAAGTCTTCATTTTAGGGCTGAGGCTCTAGAAAAGTGTGACAAAGTTGGTGAATGGGCTGGAGGATAAGTGGTATGAAAAGATTTTATTACAGGCTTGGGGAAGTGTGACTAGAAAGCTGCCTGGCAGAGAAGGACCTGGGGGTGTTGGTTGACAGCCGGCTGAATGTGAGCCAGCAGTGGCCCAGGTGGCCAAGAAAGCCAATGGCATCTTGACCTGTATCAGAAACAGTGTGTCCAGCAGGACCGGGGAACTGATTGTGTCACTGTATTTGGCATTGTTGAGGCCACAACCTGAATCCTATGTTCAGTTTTGGGCCCCTTACTACAAGAAGGACATTGAGGTGCTGGAACATGTCCAGAGAAGGGCAACAAGAAAACAAGAAGATTAGCCAAATGAAGAAAACAAGTGATTAGCCAAATGTGAGACCTATGGGCTAAAAAAGAGGGGGAGAAGCAGACAGGCAGAGAGAGAATACTGACCAGGCCAGGAATGTTTCTGACTACAATTCAGTGAGTAGGTGTATTAAACAACCATTGAACATTTCAAATTGGTGAAAGCTGTCTGGTTTCAGCAGCTGTGCAGTATCTCTAGATTAACAAAGAGCTGCATTGTCTTTGCCAATTTCCTTGGCATCTGATCTTTGGTCCCAGAGATACAGCGATACAGTTCTGTAGCGAAACCAGAGTTTTACAGTATGGGAACCTCCACAGACTGGCAGAGCAGTGGAGGAAATGAAACACTTTGCAAACTGCAGGCTGGAGCAAAAGGTAGCATTTGCAAAGAGAATAGCATTAAGCCCCTTCTGACTCTGTTGCTTCACCCACTCAGGGGTGCACAGGGCAATCTGGCGCACAGGCATCATCTCACAGAAACGCTGCAAAGAAGTCAGTGCGTTCCCAGAGCCAGACTATGGGTAGTCCTTGCAAATACCTGTTGCATGCAGTTGCCAAAAAAAATTCAGATCAAATCTATTTCCCAGAAGACCTTGTAGACGGCCACTAATTATTAATCTCATCCCTGTTACCTCAATCTCCTCTTTGTCTCTTTATTATTTTTGCTGTATCTCTTAACACTTACCAGGCCATTCCACTTAGTGTCTGCACATGTGCAAAATGTTAGCATGTCCCAGCCTCCAGAAACTACTCCAGTGTTTCCAGATCCTGTAGGAACAAAATCTAGTTCAACAAGCTCTAGGAGTGTTTGCTTGTGTTGTCCAGGTTTTGTGGGATCTAGGAGTTGCGAGAAATCTGCCAAAGAACAAAGCATCATTTTTCTCTGCCTCTGCCTCCCTCTTCACAAACTTCCATGAAGCGAGTCTGAAGATTTCCATACTTACACAGCACCTTCCTTACATTAAAACAGAGAGGAAAGTAATATCTTGGGGACAATGAAAAAAAAAGCTTATTAATATTCATATTATCCAGTTTGCCCACTTATAGTTGACTATTGAAATTCAGTCAACTGTTTAGCAAAGAAAGGCTGCTAGTCATAATGCCTCGAATGCCCTGTTCATTTGTGGCTGGCAAACTTTGACTCCAGATTTTTCAGAGATGTCTCTATCAACAGCACTTCACTGCCAATCTGCTGCTGTAAGTGCCTAAAAAGATAATAGTCAGCATTTTCCCAGATTCCTGCACCACAGCACATTAAGTAGGCACATGGTAGCCTCTTGTGGGATCAACAACACACGGAACACTATTTCACAATCCAGTGAAAAACATCTAGCAGCAAAGTTAGATTAAATGCTCAGAAGATAAGGCAAATCCTTATCTTCCTCTGTTTTCTATTTAACACTGAACTTTGCAGGCTTTATTTTATTAACAAGGCATAGTGATGTCATTCTATATTAAACTGTTTGTAAGGAAAACTCTACTCAGTTCTGGATCTACCCATCCAGAAGTTTCCCATCTCCCTCAAAAACATCATTACATCCAGTCAGTGGGAACTGCACCAGACTACCATGACTTCTCAAGTGTGATGGATAGTAGCTTTGCGACTCCATCTGCCAGTTCCCTCAGGATCCGCAGATGCATCTCATCAGGTCCCACAGACTTGTGCACCTTAAGGTTCCTTAGATGATCTCGCACCTGATTCTCTCCTACAGTAGGTGGCTCTTCAAGCTCCCAGTCCCTGCCTTTGCCTTCTGCATCTTGTGCAGTGTGACTTGGGACTTTGACAGTGAAGACTGAGGCAAACAAGTCATTAAGTACTGCAGCCTTCTCCATATCCTGGGCAACCAGGTCTCCTGTTTCCTTCTGGAGAGAGAAATTGCTAAAAACTATATTCTTGTTAGTATACTCAGTTCTGTCTTGAGGTTGGGGATTTGCGTCCATTTTAAATTCAGGGAACATCCCAGAAATCTATAGGTATGTTGGACATTGTAGTGTAATAAAGTAATTTTTTTTGGTGGGTACTCTACGTCTTATTATTTGTTAAGAAAAACAAAACTGTGTCACCATTTATGAATAAAAGAAGTGAAATTATGACTTTGAGATATGGTGGCTGCTTTGCAAATAATGCTGAATTATTTTTTTTCCTGTCTAGGGCAAGGACACAAACTCTGCCTATAACACCATCTCCATCAATCTGCTACTAATTTTCCCAGGTGCTGAGAAAAAGACTGACGTGACATCTGGCTGCTCAGCAAAAACCTAGCTGTAGGAAAGGCCTGGGCCCTCCCCATCCACCTTCCTTCCTGCTTCCTGTATAGGTCACCCCACAGTCCAGGGCTCTGCATCCTAACAGACTGTCTTCAAGCTGCTGACCTAGCAAGAGTCTATGCCAGAGCTGCCTCCTTGCAGCAGACTTGCTGCTCCCATTGCCATAGGAGCTGCAGTATCATATTGCTGCTCACCACCAGGACCTGCCCTTAGTGCACTGAAAGCTCTGAGCTGTCCCTGGGGTCACTCTGCCTCAGATTACAAAATGAATGGCGTAGCTACCCTGGAGGAGCCACTACAACGCTCATCTGGCCAGATACTGGCTCAGGGAGGACAGGTGGCACAGAATACCCCCTCAGCACACAGTAACTCCTTCCTGGCACTGGGATCCAGGCTACACAAAGACCCAACATGCACAAAGCAAGACCCACAAAGATTCCAGCGATGGATGCAGATGGAATGCTTCAAGTCTGTTCTCTCATAAGAGCAGATAACACATGGTTATGTAGCACAGGATCCTGACTATTGCTTTTCTTGGTGAAGGTCTTGGTGATAACCTGTACTATGGGCTGGAACTTGGAAGATGCATTTCCCTGTGCTGTGCTATGCATGAGTATGTGATGGTCAGGACATTACAATTGGAGTTGCCGTGCTGGGGATTTAAGGAGCTGAACACAGCAGGAGAGGAGGGCAGAACAAACACATCCCTTTAAGCTCAGCAGGCAAACAGGTCCCAGGTTGCCCAGAACACAGGAGCTCTGGCTCAATAAAGCTTCCCTGGGCTTGAGGCCATTACACAGCAGAGAGCAGCTCTGGATCTGCTATACAACAGCCACAGGGAGCAAAGGTACACGGAACAGACACTGTGGGACAGCTCTTGATGAAGAGAGAAGTAGCAGTATCATGAAGGGAGAAACTATAGAGTAGCTATGGACACAGGAAGAGAAACACAGAAGTCTAAAAGAGGAGGGGAAAATGTGGAGAAATACCAAGACTGCTATTTGGGAGAAGTAGGATGGAGGCAAGAGGGAGAAGGCTGGCAGGTCCAGTGCAGAGGTGGAGGAGGTTCTAACATGCTCAAATGAAAAGCCTGTCAGGGCCATGCAGTGGCTTCAGAGACTGCCCTCATCCTGGATGGCAGCTGATCCTTCCTTGCCATGCAGCTAGGAAGACACTAGATTGAGATGAATGAAAAACACTCACAAAAGAAAGGCAATATTAGTTAAAACATCTTATCATACATTTGATTAATTACTAAATGAATTACTTTAATGCTACAGAAAATACACAGCTGTGTTTAATAAGCTGCTGAAATGCTCTCTGGGAATACTTTAAGAATATCACTATTCTCACTGAGGAATATTTCTGCAGGGGAAAATGCATCTGTTCGTACCTAAAATGTTCTGAGTGACAGCACAACAGCTACTATCCTTAGGGTAATTTCATTAATATGAAGTGTTAAAACATTTATGCTTATCACTAATATGCAGCCTGCAGGGCAGACTGCAAGCTTACTTGTACTGGTGACAAAGAAGGCAATTCCAATTCCAGGAAAGGTTAATTCCTGCTTCTTCTTACTTTCTGTCATAATGTACATTTCATAGGGCTCAGACCTGGAAACCAGCTTATGCTTTCCCTGGGAATCTCTCCAGCAGGCTTCCTATGAAGCATGTCCCAGTTCAGTCTTATTGCTTCTTACTTTGGACTAGAAATTAGTACGCCCCTCACTACAACCTCCTTTCAGATAGTTGTAGAGAGCGAGAAGGTCCCCCCCTCAGCTTCCTCTTGTCCAGTCTAAACAACCCCGCAGCTGCTCCTCATAAGGCTTGTGCTCCAGACCCTTCACCAGCTTCACTGCCCTTTTGCTGGACATTCTCCAGCAACAAAATGTCCTTATACTGAATGGCCAAAAACTGAACACAGCATTTGAGGTGCAGCCCCACTAGCCCCGTGTACAGGGACATAATCACTTTCCTTGTCCTTCTGGCCACACCATTTCTGATACAAGCCAGGATGCTGTTAGCCTTCTTGGCCACTTGGGCACACTGCTGGCTCATGTTCAGTCACTGTCGACCAGCACTCCCGTGTACTTTTCCGCCGGGCAGCTTTTCAGCTACTCTTCCCCAAGCCTGTAGTGTTGCATGGGGTTGCTATGACCAAAGTGCAGGACCAAGCACTTGCCCTTCTTGAATCTCATACAATTGCCCTCAGCACGTCGATCCAGCCTGTCCAGGTCCGTCTGCAGAGTCTTCCAGCCCTTGAGCAGATTGACACTACTTCCCAGTTTGGTGTCATCCACAAACTTTCTGAGGGTGCACTCAATCCCCTTGTCCAGATCATTGATAAAGATATTGAACTGAACTGGCCCCAACACTGAGCCCTGGGGAATATCTCTTGTGACCAGAAAATGGCAGAAGTTGACTACACACATGCAAGGATGATAATTCCTGTGATGCATGCCAGTATATGAGGTGTGCCTTCTCCATGACAGCACAGTTGTGACCTGTTTGATTTGTGATTGACTGTGGCTCAGGTAACTTCAGTAGCTCTCCAAGTCAAGGTCAGGCTTGCATGTAACACCTACTCAAGCACAGCCCTTCACTTGGCTGCATTTTGCTGCATCTCCATTTTGTCAAGACTAAGCTTCTACAATTGCTGCCTTGTATTTCTGCTCTTACAGTTTGTGGAAAAATAATTAGGCACAAATTAAAGTTTTGAAACAGAAAAGTCTACAAAGTTTAGAATAAAAGTCAGACTGGTTCCTCACAAGTCCATCATACTGGATCTTAAAACCAGTCTTGTAGATCAAACAAATATTGTTTGCAGGGTAGAAAGTCACACCAGCTTTGTAGGCTGTATGAACTGGTACATAATCCTGTTCATCTCATATTGACTTCAGTGTTGTTTCCTAACCAAGCTGCACCTACTAATATGGTCCCAGGAAACAGGAAAATGAGGAGTGCAGAGGCAAGCTGTAGCCTCAAATTGCTCACAGGAGAGATTATTGCTTCTCCCTTCAAAGCATTAGCTGCTGACCACAGCCACCCTTGTGTCTGCTATGCCCTTGTTCTTCTGGAGCACACAGGTCTGCTGTGGCAAGAACGAGTTCATTCTTATTAGATGCACTATTGTTTCCCAAGTGCTTTTCATTGGCTTAACATTACGTGCATACACATTTCAATCAGTTTAGACTGATCCCCAGTGCTGATTTAACAGGGAAACTACAAGAGCTTCCCTCACCATGCTGTCCACTGTCACCTTATCACTTTCCAGATTTGGAGTACTCCAGAAATGTCTGACATGTCTATGATGTGCCTACAAAGATGATCAGACAATCTTACATCCACCAGAACTTGGGCTGTGCGACTTAAGCTTTGAAGATGGTCTCCAGTCTTGGTCCTGTACTTCCCTCTAGTTGAAATGGTCTTGATTTCTGGACCCAGCTGTCAGGTGGAGAAAGGTATCATAATTACAGTATTTATATCTGAAAAACTTGCCCCAGGAGTCTCTTGCTGTCAAAGAGTGACTTTCTGTATTGTGATGAGTTCATACAACTTGAAAAACTTAATCTGAGAACATATTGAAAAGTGTTTGTTTATCTTTGCTTAGAAGAAATCCAGTCACTTGGGAAGATAAGTTTCAGAGATGTTTCAAACATCTGTAAACAAAGCCAAATATTTTGACTGCAGCAATGTAGTGACTGCCATGCATTTCAAATGCAGTCAGCAGCACTTTCTGCTGAGCACATGAAGAGATGGATACTTGATCTTCTACTATTTGTTGCCTCATTCAGAAAGAAGTACCAATGCTCTGAATATAAATTGTGAATACATTATTCTGTTTTCAGCTCAGGAAATGTTTTAGTCTTTTCTGATTTTCAGAATACTTGAGAAGGAGCAAATGTAAACATTCCTGTCTGTATCATGTATTGAGGAAAAAAATAATTAGCTGCAGCAAGATCTATGTCTTAGCTATGCAATTACACTGTCTGTCATCTGCCACTAATGCCTAGGGAAAAGAAGAGCTTTTATTGCAGAATTATGCGTGCCAGGGAAATCCTGATATGACTTGCTCAGCAATAGTGGTCAGTCCTATTTGATTCATCTCTTAATAAATGTTCTTGTTATGAGGTAGTTCTCATTTATAGCTCTCTGCTCAGCTGTGAGTAAATACTATGAACATGCAGCCTAACACATGGCTTCACTGGATGTCTCTTCCTTTGCCCTGTAGGAGCCCTGGCCTGAGAATTACAACTTGCTCAGCATTAGGTCTCTCTTATCAAAATCAAGGTATAGAGTTCAGCAGTTTCCATCCAGGCCAGAAGTGTCCCTACTGTGCCTTTTATAGCATTCACTATCTGCATTTAAAATTCCACACTGAATCTTCTTAAAGGGTATAGATATATTTTGGAAATATACATCAGGCCACAAACCCCCACTTTATACTCTGCAATTTTTAGTTGCTGCTTTAAAGGATGCTCACAAGATACTTTACTGGCTAAGTTACTGGGTGAAGCTAAGAGCTTTCTGGAGAATTTTTCTAAAGCAGGCAAGTCTCCTCTGAGCCTCTTTGATCTTCTGTAACAAGACATCCCAGGAGACTTACAGCTCTTCCTGGATACTGCCAGGCTGAACAGAACAGTATTTTTTCTCTATTTTTTATCATAGTAAAGTATTTTGCCTTCTGGGCACAGCTTCCCTCCACAACAACCTAATTTTACTTGTCTTTTTTTAAAAAGAGAGAGATGGACTGGACTAAAAATGAAACAGAAAAAACTGAGTCCGGCCAAATCTTTGTGAGAACAGAACTAATCTGCAAGGAGATTAAGGATGAGAACATGCCCCTTATTAGCCACATGGAGAGAAGAAAAGCCAGGGACAGGCAGAATGGCCATGTACCCTGCAGTGCAGTGTGAGCCCACAGCTACATGGACAGTGCAAGGGCTCCTAAGTCTACAACAGACACCTTGACTGAAAGCACAACACGAACAGTACCAAACAAGCTATCACATATTCAACATGAATAGGTATATTCAACTAAGCCGCATGTTAGCAGGTTTAGAGACAAAGGTGACCTTTTCTGCAAAGCTGATTTTGCTGTTACACATAAGACAAACTCTTGATAGTGTTGTCTGCACAAGCAGGGGCAGCATTGAGCTTCTGTGTGTGGTGCCAGCTCAGTTTATATATTCTGTGTATCTACAGTGTGCTCCCTTGATGGTTCTGTCTACCCAGACATACGGACTTGCAGTGGCTGTAAAGGTTAGGCCTTCTCTTGGCATAAAAGAGCCAGGCAATGCTGAGCTTCTGTTTTCTAAGGTCACACAGGCTATTGTTTTACCTGTGTGAATCAGACACTGGACATTGTCTCTGTTTTCAAAGTGTTTGTTTTATACTTATGGAGTGGATATTTAAGGCATTGCAAAATGCACTGGCCAACCAGTTAGGTTCCTGCAAGCTACTACTTTGTCTGGTGTGGGCAACCAGCGCAGAGGAAACCAGTGCAATGCTGAGAGCTGAGAGAAACTGCTTGAAGCATAACCAAAGGGAAAGGAAGAAGCAACATCAAGGTGAGAAGACTCCCAAGTAAGGGGATAAGGTACCTGGCTGCCTTGGAAGTGAACACCTTCAGGCAGTGCACTGCACACCTTATGAAAGGATAAGTTCTTGATAATAGGTGAGAGAATTGTTTTTAGGGGATCATCAAAGCTTTAAGCACAACTAACTACCTTTCTATTGACAAAACATTTCGTCAATGGAGTGATATAACTCAACCATCAGCCAGCTTCCACAAGAGAAAGCAGGAAGGCTGAGTGCCATGGTATGATTTATATCTAAACGTGAACAGTTGTGAGTGGTTCCAATTCCCTTCACCTCCCCCAGGGAAAAGTGAGAAGGAAATGAGAGAAAAAGACTTATGAGTAAGAAACTAAAACTAAGACAGCCTTGATGAAACAATAACGAGAATACTATTAATAAGAAAATAATAAAATGTATACAAATGTATGAAATTGCTTCCCCCCTCGATGACTATGTCACCACAGATGCTGAGGAGCAGACACAAGGAAGGATCCAGGGCGGAACTCAGCAGAAGGAGGACAAGAAGCTCTGGCATCCCTTGGAGTGATAATGGAAGTTCTTCATGTCACCTTTCTGCTTTCTTCCAGTGCTGTTACTACAGCAGGCAGCAGCCCCTTGCAATAAGCACAAAGGAAAACCAAGTTAAGCATTGGCTGCCCCTCCACCCCACCAATCTTGATCCTTCAGCCCATACAAGCCCAGGACTTGAATCTCCGTATCACTCCATGAACTGATGATGAACATATAGCTCCGTAAAGCAATAAGTTGTTCTCATCTTTCATGTCCAATGTTGTCAATCAAAATGGCTTCTGTTAAAAAGGAGGGTTGTAGTTATTGGTGACTCCCTCCTTGGGGGCACAGAGGGATCGATATGCAGACCTGACCCATTGCAGAGGGAGGTCTGCTGTCTGCCTAGGGCCTCAGTCGGGGATGTGACCAAGAAACTTCCTAAGCTGGTCAGACCCACAGATTACTATCCCCTAGTAGTTTTCCAAATAGGAAATAGTGAAAAATCTACCAAAACCTTAAAGGCTATTCAAAAGGACTTCAAAGCTCTCGGACAAATTGTTAAGGATTCAGGAGC